>LRSR01003191.1:0-11400 GCA_001579985.1 Hypsibius dujardini
CAGACAGATATACAAACAAAACAACAGTCGGCAAGAAAAACAAAAAAGCACGCAGAGACAAACGCTAACTAACATTGACCGACCAACCTTCGGGTAGTCATAGGTGTCGAGGAGACCGTGACATCCTCCTCGGAAAAGTATTCTCCGTGACCGTCACGACTATCCTCATGGACTTCGGCTAAACTGTCCGTAACAAGATGGTGCACCGATGAGCTCAGCACTTGCCAGAAAGTGGAATCGAGGGGAGATTTGTCAGGGTTGTCGTCCAGCGGTGCCTCGGAGTGGTCACAGAGACGGTGTACCGTGTGAGCGCGTTGGATTTTCTTCTTGACAACCTTCAGCTCTGTCACGAAGCCCAAGCCGAGGATGACGCCCACGACTATCAAGACTGGCGCAGCAAGTGAGCCGAGAAGGGAGGACAGGTGGAGTCCGAGCCAGATCCAGAGAGGCCATGCCAGGATGCGGAGGGTTTGGCGGTGCTGTGGCGTCCAGAGCGAGTTGACAGCCAGAATGTAGGGAAAAATGAGTAACCAAATCTGCAAAAGAAAAAATTCGGCAGATGGCTCCGCGGATCCCAAAATCTGCCTGTCTGCCTGCCTGCCTGCCTGTCTGTCTGCCTGCCTGCTTGTCTGCCTGCAAGCCTGCCTGCCTGCTTGCCTGCCTGCCTGTATGCCTGCCTGTATGTCTGTCTGTCTGTCTGTCTGTCTGTCTGTCTGTCTGTCTGTCTGCCTGTCTGTCTGCCTGCCTGCCTGCCTGCCTGCCTGCCTGCCTGCCTGCCTGCCTGCCTGCCTGCCTGTCTGCCTGCCTGCCTGCCTGCCTGTTCATCCGTCTGTCTGTCTTACAGCCTGTCTGTTTGTTTGGTTCTTTGTCTGTCTATCTGACAGCACCCTTCGCTACTACATCGCTATACTTACAGCTTTAGAACTAAAAAACCCAAGCGCTCGTCCGAAAATCTGGGACAGCCGTACGATCCCTTCCATGTGATTCCACAGCAGCAGCTGTGCCAGGAAGCATCCCAACAGACTGATCGCACCCCAACACAACTTGCTGTAATGATTCCATACGAAATCCAGCACCTCCGTGCCGAAATAGTTGAACCCGGAGTCGATCAACTGAAAGGGTGTGGCCACGATCCCGACAAACAGGGACGTCTTCCGCTCTTTTACTTCCTCTATCCAACCTCTCGCACCATGCGCCAGATAGCTCTTCAGAGGAAAGAGAATGGTTCCAGTTAGCGCCGCCCACACGAGAGGTTTAAGGAAGGTCTGCAGGATCACGTACAGCTGAAATCAAACCTCTTTAGTATTTATTGGTGAAAAGCAATGCTTGATTGATTGATGGACTGATTGATGGATTGATTGATTGAGCACTTGATAGGTTATAACTTGAACGTTGCAGCTATTAGTTGATTGATGTATTGATGGCACTAAAATCAGGTATGTGAAATAGTCGCTTGATTGGTGTATTTACCTGAAAACAAATGAGAACAACAACAATGAGGAAAAAGTGCGCGACTGCGGTGAAGAGCGCTTGGCGAAAGGCCAACTCATGGCCGCCGCTGAAGCTGCTGACGAGAGCTACAAAGTTCTGCCATGATTCCGTGACGCGAGAGTGGTGACGAGCGCGATGAGACGGCATCTTCCGGAAATATGAAGAATTCTAATTCTAATTTTAGTGATCAGTCAATCAACTGATGAAATCGATGACAGAACAGCAAACGATGAATCAGTACTTCTCTCCCTCCGCAAAATATGGCAAAAAAAAGACATCGCGACCAGAACTTGGGCCGATATTTCTATTTCTATTCAAACAAGACGTCAGAAAAATAAGTAAAACTCCCTATAGAGAGAGAAGAGGGAAAAATACACGACTTAGGGAATTTCCCTTGAAAGTGAGGAAATGTTCTGAACGTTCCATAAATAAGCGTGTTGTGCAAATATTAACTCATCTGTTCGTCATGCATCCCGCTTGTTCCGCCACTCATTTGAGTCGCTGCTTAAACGAAACAGCTGCATGACAACGGCTGCAAGTTTCCGTTCATAGATACGCGTTCTGTTCGTACAACTTATGCTCATTGTTCCACGTTTCATTTCTATAGGGTGCGCTTAAGCCTTCTGTTCATAAACTTAAGCATTTTGCCAGCAATTTGTTTATTAATTTCGTCATACAGTAAAAGTCCTGACACATTGAGTACGTCACAGGCGCGTTTGAACACGTTTGCGCCATAACGAAAGTGTTCCGAGACAAGGCATGAAATAGAAACGCGCCTGTGACATACGCAAAATATCAGGACTTTCACTTTACAGTATAATGAAATTGCATTCTCGACTTCACCAGTAAGTTTCATCAGCATTTATCATTCATATAAATCCAAAAATCGCCCCGATGGCCAGTCAGCCGAAGAAAAAACCCGGAAAGGAGGGCAAGGGAGAGGCGTTCAAGGCGGAAGACGTCCTCCAGGCAATAATCATCGCGGACAGTTTCAACGAACGCTTCAAACCAATCACTCTGCAAACGCCACGCGCGCTCCTCCCGGTGGCCAATTGCCCGACCATCGAATACACCCTGGAATTCCTGGCCAGCGTGGGGGTGCAGGAGATTCTGATCTTTTGCCGGGCGCACGCGGAGAAAATTCGAAGTTACATCCAGTCCCACGCCAAATGGGGAGGTTGGTGGAATGTCATTCGATGCGGTGGTTGATTGATTGAATTTGGCTTGACTGGACTGGTCGCTTGATTGATTTGATTGACACTTGATCGAGTTTGGAACTGATTGCTTGATTGACTTGGTTGATTTGATTGAATTTAATCTTAGTTTAAAATCAGACTCTGTTTATCTGCTGATTTTTATTTAATTCAAATTCAGAATTTTGATTTGAGTAATAATCATCACGCTAACATTTTCCGAGATGGAAATACAGCACAAAATTCTAACAGCTAAATCTGCTTCGGATTGCTTGCCATTCTTCTGGCTGGTTTCGGTTGCTTGATTGATTGATTGCTTGCCATTCTTCTGGCTGCTTACGGTCGCTTGATTGATTGATTGTTTGCATTTCTTCTGGCTGGTTTCGGTCGCTTGATTAATTGATTGCATACATCTTTGATTCAGTTGTTTTCCTTCCTTGTTTCCCCCCAGGAAAGGGCAGACGTCATCGGTCTGTCACCGTACAGGTGATCGTCTCGGAGGACTGCTATTCTATGGGAGACGCACTGCGGGAGATTGACGCGAAAAATCTCATCCGCGGAGATTTCATCTTGGTCCAGGGAGATCTGGTGGCGAATGTGGACCTGCAGCCGGCCTTGGACGCCCATCGTCAGCGCCGCACGGTGGAGCGGAATTCGGTGATGACGGTGGTGTGTCGGCAGGTCGCGTCGCGACATCCCGCGCGTTCCCTGGAGGACCAGGTGGTGTTGACGGTGGAGCCGGCGAACCAGCGGATTCTGCACTTTCAAAAGTCGCCTTCCGGAAAGAAAATTCGTTTCCCCACCGAGTGAGTGTCTCATTGCGCGTTTTAACGGAAGATTATGTGACGGCGTGTGTAATCGGCGTCTGATTCACTGTTTCCATCAGAGTTCTCGACAACCGCGATGATGTGGAGATCCGTTGCGATATTCTCGACTGCCACATCAGCATCTGCTCCCCGCAAGTTCCGCCGCTCTTCACCGACAACTTTGATTACCTTACGCGGGACGACTTCATCAGCGGCATCCTCGAGCACGAGGAGGTCCAAGGCAACACCATCCACTGCTTTGTCCTCCAGGCCGGCTACACGGCACGAATCTCTAACCTCCACATGTACGACACGGTCAGCCGCGACATCATCGGCCGGTGAGTCAGTTGGGCTTTTTTGCTTTTTATCCTTTTAATCCTTTTAATAGCTTCAATTAAATTTCAACAACTCGGTAATAAATCTCTTGCAACTGCGATTTTAAATGAATTGTCGCTTTAATCTTTGGTAAATCAACCAATCAAGCAAAGGCGGTCTACACAGTCAATCAACCAATCAAGCGAAGGCGGTCTACACAGTCAATCAACCAATCAAGCGAAGGCGATCTACACAGTCAATCAACCAATCAAGCGAAGGCGATCTACACAGTCAATCAACCAATCAAGCAAAGGGGCTCTACACATTCAATCAACCAATCAAGCAAAGGCGATCTACACAGTCAATCAACCAATCAAGCAAAGGCGCTCAACGCAGTCAATCAACCAATCAAGCGAAGGCGATCTACACAGTCAATCAACCAATCAAGCAAAGGCGCTCAACACAGTTTGTTGTCTCGGTTCAATCGCACAACCTACCGGAATTAATCAAATGGTAACTCTCGTTACCATTGGTAACCACATATTGTCAGTTATTTTTCTAAATTAATTAATTATATTTTTAGGTGGGTCTACCCGTTCTGTCCGGATCTGGGCTTCCCCAGCGGCGCCGGGGACGTCGCGTACATCTACAAGCGCCACCACATTTACCAGCAACGCGATGTCCAGCTGGCCATGGGCAGTGTGCTGGAGGAGAATGTGGTGGTCGGTCGGGGCTGTGTGATTGGGGAGAACTCGGTGGTGCGGAATTCGGTAATCGGGAACGGGTGCCGGATCGGGGCGAACTGTGTGATTGACGGGGCGTACATCTGGGACGGCTGCACGGTCGAGGCGGAATGCCAGATACAGAAGTGTGTGATCGCTGGCGGCTGCTGGATCGGTCGGGGCAGTGTCGTGGCGTCGGGGGTCATTCTGAGCTATGGAGTGCGGGTGGGACCGGATGCCAGGCTGCCGGTCGGGACACGACTGGTGGGGAAGGCGGATTTTCAGAGTATCACAGATGAGGCGGAGGTAAGGTGCCGATATTGGCTAATTCCCTCCCGATCGGAGTGGGTTTTTTTGTTACAAATACCTGACCATATATCATGATTTTATATTGCGGTTTCGGGCTGGAAATCACATCCGCGGTTTCAGAAAAAAATAAGGAAGAAAAGAAATTCCCGCACCACTCTGTGCTATGGCCTGGGGCTTGATTGATTGATTCATTAGCAACATTTCCGAAGTTTCAATTTTTTTATCCCAACCACTGGAAAACGTTTGCTTTAATTTTTTGTTACACTCTTCCACTTCAAATTCGATTTGGAATCGATTGACATGAGCAGAATCTTATTTGGATGCCAGGGGGGCGGAGCTATGGGTCATTTCTGCAGCGTCACTCGGAAGCTTAGATTGAAACTAATTCATAGCTCCGCCCCTTGGCTTCCAAATATGATTCTGCTGATGTCAATCGATTCTAAATCGAATTTGGAGCGGATGAGTGTCAAAAATCTTGGAATCAAAAGTTGCCCCTTCCAGGACTCGGAACGAGAAGGACCAGTCTTCACCACCAATGCTGCAGAGAAGACCATTCTCGGGGGCAGCACCGAGCCCGCGTGGAGATTTTCGCTCAGCAACGGAGCGGACAGCGACACGGAATCCGATTCGCCCGGCATCAACTTCGAGGAGGCCAGCTGGACGTGGTGGAGCCTTGCCTTCCCCGTCACCGTGGACGAGGAGATCCCCGAGGACGACTCTTCCGCTGATGAGGATGACGCGGAAACTGAGCCGGAAGACGAGCAAGACATTCCGTCGTCCGGGAAACCGCGTCGCCCGGTGGTGAAGAACGTTAAAGCCTTCATTCCCATTGAGGATCGGCGCATCTTCTTCAACGAGATTTCCGACTCTCTCCTCCGCGCCGTCGACTCGGACCACGAGGTCGGCAGCGACAACATCATCCTCGAGATCAACTCCTCCAAGTTCGCCTACAACATCGCCATGGACGACGTGAACAAACTCATTATCCGTTCCATTCTGGAGATTCCCGAGATTCGAGCGCGTCAGCGGAAGCGTGAACTCACCTCGGCGAAGGAGGTTTTTGGGGAAGTCTTCCACGGGCTGAAAATTCTCCTTCCCGTGCTGCGCAACTACTACCGCAGTGAGCTGTCGCAAATGAGCGCACTCACCTCCATCGTCGAGTGCGCCGTCAATTACGTCGACCTGCCACGGCATCAGCCGTACGGCGCGCACCTTCACGAGTCGGTGATGAAGATTGTGAAGTACCTTTATGATCAGGACATTCTCGCGGAGGAGGTCATCCTCAAGTGGCATCGCGGCGCCTCGGACGAGCAGGTGCTATCGTTTCTGCCCTTCTTCCTGCATGAAATTGCTTCGCAGGCGTCACCGCGACGCCGGCACGTCAGTGGTGATTTGACGGACGAGGACATGACGGCGCTGGCGCGGAAGGTGGATTTATTGAAGGCGAAGCTGGAGCCCTTCATCAAGTGGCTGCAGGAAGCGGAAGAGGAGTCTGAGTGATAGATTGATTGATTGATATGCCGGTGTGCGGGAGCTGGTTTGAGAAGTTTTCTAGGTTGAGACTGAGAGTTTGTGTTTTTTCTGTCCATGTTAATTTGCTGCATTCGGATTGTTAATCTACGAACTCGATAGCGACCGGGCCAAGAAGCCGAACCGGTCAGTAAAGAACTCGTTTCCGGGTCACAAACCAATGAGAATGGGATGAGAAGCGTTTTTATGGTCGCTTGCTGGGTCAGTTCAGTAAAGAAAAATTACTACATCGAACCGAACGTCTGGTCAAGGCTTTTGAATCATTTTGCGATGGGTCAGTAGGGAAATCGTCTTGGCAGCTGTTGCTTGTTTTTATCATCTGTCTGTCTGTCTGTCTGTCTGTCTGTCTGTCTGTGTGTTTGTCTGTCTGCCTGTCTGCCTGTCTGCCTGCCTGTCTGCCTGTTTGTCTATCTGTCTGTCTGTCTGCCTGTCTGTCTATCTATCTGTCTGTCTGTCTGTCTGTATGTCTGTCAGTCAGTTTGCCTGTCTAGTTATCGCATGCGAATTGTTACTATTTGCCTTTCCGCCAGCATGTTGGCTGGTCGCTCGGGTGAACGTTCGAAATAACATCGACCAAGTTTGTAAGAGATCGTAGATTTAGTGGATACACTTCAATGTCTGTTTGTCTCTGTCTGCCTCTGTCTGTCTGCCTCTGTCTGTCTGCCTGCCTGCCTGCCTGCCTGTTTGTTCATTTCTTAATTAGTCTGAAGCTGATTCAAAATTATATATTCCATAATGAATTTTGCACGGGTACTTCGGTTCCCTGCTTGCAGATCGCTTTCTTCGACAACTCCCAGGCCTTTTCACAAAACAGTCAGTGCCTTACCAGCTCTCTTCACAAAATGCTTCAGACGCTCATTTCAATCCGTGATTTCTCAGACATATTCCGGTATGAATGATGCAAGCGCAACACAGTGAGAAAGAAACATGCCCTGCCCAAGAATCAACACGTAGTACATGAGACAAAAACAAAAGCGTCCAAAAGAATTAGCTAGTCGTAGGTCGCAAATAATATATATACAGATGAGAGAAAGAAGGAAAGATTCCCGAATTTCCACAAGGAAATTGTCTAGTTTTCGCTGCCAGACATGTCGCCACCATGGTCGCTGCGCGCATCCGAAGTATCCATCTACAACGAGAAAGTCTGACCAGTGAACACTGGAAAAATGAATCTCGATAGAACAGAAAGATGGACAGAAAGATGGACAGACAGAAAGATGGACAGACAGACAGACAGGCAATCAGTCAGATAGACAAGCAAGCACACAGACAGGCACACAGGCACACAGACAGACACACAGACCGGCACACAGACAGACAGACAAGCACACAGACAGACAGACAGATAGACAGACAGACAGACAGACAGGCAATCATTCAGATAGACAAGCAAGCACACATACAGTTACAGTCAAGCATGTGCTAGACAACAAGGAGGTGTAATGCAGAACACTTAAGACATGGTAAATAAAGGCGCCAATTCAACCGGGAAGAGTTTTACCGGTGAAGGCGGTGGCAGAGGCGAAGGAGTCGCAAACCGATGCGGTGACTGGCGCACACGTGACGGCGCCGGGGGAACGTGAAAGGTCACCGGAAAGGTGGCTGAATGACTGCTAGGGACAACATTGGGTGAAAGCTTTCGATTCATTCCCGACGGGCTGGACATCGTCCGGTTACGGTTTCCGCCGAAGCTCTCATTAAACTCTCTGGAAAGTAGAAATTGGAGATCTGTTATCTGTTATCAAGTAGAGAAAACTATCTTAAAACGCCTACCGCTCGGTTTCAATCTCCAGACTGGACTCTGATTCCGAAAGATTACGACAAATCTCCTCACGGCGTTCCGCTTCCTGCTGCAAACGCCGACGCAGCCGTGTGTTCTCCTCTTTCATGTGCTTCTCCTCCAGAATCAGGAGGTCCATCTTCTCTGTGTGATCACGCTCGGTGCTTTCCAGGAGGTACTTCATGCGATCCACTTCGGATTTTAGTAGCTCGACCTGGCGCTGATCGGCGCTCTCCGGGGAGGATTTACTCGGCTGAGCGCTCGATTGGTCGAGGCCGGCAATCGGCTGCTCCAGCCGCTGTTGCAGAAGCCTAACCCCAAAAGACTAATCAAACACCAGCGGTAGCAGCAGACAAGTCTGTCTGTCTGTCCGTCCGTTTTCTGTTAAGTTCTGTCTATTCGGATGATCATTGCCTGCCTGCCTGAAAATTTGTCTATATTTATATAATTATTTAACTATTTTATCCTGTCTGTCTACTGTATCCGTCTATCTGCAGGATCGCTTGTACGTCTGCCTATCTGCCTGACTGGCTATCTGTCTTGCCTGTATGGCTATTGGTTACCATCTGCTCTTCTGTCTGGATGAACGTTCGTATGCGAAACTGACTGCCCGTCTCTCTTACCTGCCGTAGATTTATGTCTGTATGTCTGCCTGCCTGTATGTCTGTCTGTCTGTATGTTTGCCTGCCTGTATGTCTGTTTGTTTGTCTGTCTGTCTGTCTGTCTGTCTGTCTGTCTGTCTGTCTGTCTGTCTGTCTGTCTGTCTGTCTGTCTGTCAACTGTCTGTCCTGTCTGACGGTATGCTTGCCAGTTCCTGGCATCTCGCTTGACACTCTGTCACAATCAAAATGTCCTCACCGTTTCTCCGCTTCCAACTTAGTCATCCGAATCCACAATTTATTCACCAGCGCTTCCTGTTCCTGCTCGAGCGAATTCTCCAGCTCTCCCTTCTCGCGACGTAGCTAGAAACCGGACAAGCAATCAGATGACCGCATCATCATCGATCCAAACCCACCCGGGAGAAACAGCAATTAAGACGACTAAGGCAACGGCAGCAGCGCACGTACCTGCTCTAGGCACTGCTGCTTCACGGAAATGTCATGCTGCATAATAAAATCAAACCCCCATTATTATGAGATTACACGACACTCCCCCCAACGGATGTGTATGAGGCTGGGAATAAACTAGTCCCGGTACCGTACCTCTAATTTCTCCACTTTCCGCATCAGTTTGTTCACCAAACACTCCTGCTCCTTCTCCAGCGTCGACTCCAGCTCCACTTTCTCGCGTTGCAGCTATAAATAAGCCATCAGATCAGAATCAGGATGTGTGAGGTGGGGGTGCAGCCGCTAGGATGTCTCTCCCAATGATGATTGCTACGTACTAGTACAGCACTAACCTTGATTAACTTGCGCGACAAATCATTCGTTAAGCATTCCTCCTCCTGTTCGTAATTCTGCGCCAAGACTTCCTTCTCCCGCTTGAGGACCTGAATCTTCTTCAGCAGGGTGTTGCTGATGAACTCCTCTTCCTGTTCGGCTTTGACTTGCTGAGAAAAAAGGGGGCACGGCCGATTAGACCAACCAAAAATACCCCTTCGCAACGAACAGACTAATCAGAAACGACGCTTTCCGAAATCGACCAATCACACTCGAGCATGCCGCAATTGCCCCCGCCTATGCGGACTATGTGCCTAATCAATCAATCAACCGCTTACAATCATGACAGACTGCTGGCGCAGTCCCTTGTTCTCCTCCTGCAGCGACTTAATGCGCATCTTATGCGTGTCCACCTCCATTTTCAGCACGCGATTCTCTTGCTGCAGCCGCTCCACCAGCCGGTTCATCTGCTCGCGGGAGGCCGCCTGGTTGGTCGGTGCGGCTGCGGCGGCGGCGGAGAGAGAAACAGCCAGGCCTGCGCTGTAATCGGGAGCACATCCGCTCTGGGGAGGGGGGAAATTTCGATGAAGGATCGGCGTGGTCGCACCCGACATGGACCCATCCAGCGAGGACGTGTCACTCCACTCGGACGCGGAGTCGAGCTCGAAGTTGCTGGCGCTGCTCATGGAGGTGGAGAGGGGAACGGCGTGGCTGCTGGCGGCGCTTCCGCTGCCACCGCCGTTGGCTGACGGATCTGACATGTTCTCCTGCCAACGGTGCGAGTCGTGAAATGGCAATTCAGGATCGAAAGCGAATGATCTATCACTAACCTGCTGATGAGAAACCGATTCGGCTGACGCGCGATGGCGAGAACTAGGAGTGGAGAAGATCTCCAGAGAGTCTTCCCCGGTCACCCTCGTCACACCGCAATCCTTCTGCAAAACCAACAACCTCTACAAATCGGCCGATGCCCATACTAACTAAAATTAAAACAAGCAATTATCCCTCACCTGTTATTAGGATACAGATCCGCGTAAGGCTTACAAGCAGTAGAGAAAGGCTTCCTCGAAGACGAAGACACTCTTCCGCAGCTCCAATTTGACTCTGTCACAAAACAATCAGCAATGCCTTGATAATTTTCAAGTTCACATTGCGATATGCTATCGCTAACCTCGATGGTGGCAGGGAATCGGACAGCGGGCTAGGTCGAAGCAACGTCGTCAAACGTGGATGGCGAATGGAGATTTCCTCAATTCGCAAAAACAATTTCAAAACTCCGCCGCGTTTTATCCTATGACGGAACAGAAGCAACAGATAATGTATTTCCGCTTTGAAATTGAATGTCCTTCACAGTACAAACCTCTCTGGATAGGCGCTGTAGGCCAACGGCAGTGCCAGAGCAGAAAATAAAGATATGAAAAACGACAACAGCAGTGGAGCTGTTTCTATCGCAAGTAATACAGTAAGCAGGCACTACAGCAGTGGGGCTGTTTCTATCGCAAGTAATACAGTAAGCAGGCACTATAGCAGTGGAGCTGTTTCTATCGCAAATAATACAGTAAGCAGGCACAACAGCAGTGGAGCTGTTTCTATCGCAATAATAAGCAGGCACTACAGAGGCAGCGCAAATCCAGGCCCGGAGAGGATATTCCTCCAACGCATTGAGATGCGCGCGGCACGTGCTTCGTGCTCCTTCCCGCGAAGCTTTTCAGAATGTGGTAGCGATTTCAGCGAGGAAAAATAAGAAATGTCACGAGCTGCTTGCCCGGGATTTTGTTTGAAAAAAATTCCACGCTGTGAAGGAACAATCCGTTCAGCAGTTTCTTTCATTCTCTCAATCTAGCTTTTTTGTTCTTGAGCCTAGTATTTTTGTTC
>LRSR01003192.1:0-10236 GCA_001579985.1 Hypsibius dujardini
GTTTTTGCCAAGTCAACCCAGGGAGATAGAACCGAAGTGGCGCCTCTACCGGACTGCTTACACACTTCTCCATTGAAATTCTTCCCTTCCTTTTTTTGGACTCAAATGGGAACCGTGAGGCTTAAGAACGAAGTAAAAAGAGAATTTTTCTAAATGTTTTCAAGCCATCTCCTATGGCATGGCAGCACAAGTTACGATTTCTGAAACGACCTGGTTAACGGTCTTTACCTCGTACTGTATCTTCGCGTTAGACAGGGACAGAGTACCAGCTGTGGAACGTTTAATCGGTCACGCGGCACTTGTGCTGTGTGTGCAGTGCACACAGCCGTTCACACGTTCCACTTCACTACTACTGTCCCTGTCTAACGCGAAAAACAGTATTTATTTCTTGCCGAAATATGTATATTTAATTTTTCTTTTAAAATACAAATACCAAAAAGCAAAAAGGAACATTTAAATTTAAGATAAAATATATTCTTTTCAACCCTAAAATCTTGCTTGAGATAGTTTATATTTATTATTTTCTTTAGAAGAGTTCGCCTATTATTTTGATTTTATTTTGATTTATTTTAAAGTTATTATTTCAGCAAAATTTGGGTATTTATTTTATTTTCATTTCTTCTCTTTTCAACACCAATACTACAAGCGCTAGTACATTTAACTAATTTAGATACAGTTTTAGAACAATTTTGTGGACTTGATTAATACATTTGATTCTGAGGTATTAGTATTTAATTTTAATTTTATATTATGCTACTTGGTGGAAGGGTGAAGGAGCTGTTAGAATCTTAATTTCGCTGACGATCGTAGTAAAGTAATTCGTTCAATGCGTTATTCAATTTTTTTTTATTAAAAATTGGAAAGAATTAATATAAAAAATATTAATTTAATTTAATTAATTAAAAAATCTATTTAATTTAGTTTGATTGAAAATCTATCTAATTAATCAGTAAAAAATCTATTTAATTAATTAATGAAAAATCTATTTAATTAATTAATTTAATTCGAGAAAATTATTGTAAAATATTTAATGTTTTCTAAAAATCTTGCAGGTGCCTGATCATGCCAATCTCCCGCCCTGGACGCAGAAGGATAGGAAGGAACTGGCAAAGAACGTGCCGGCGGAACTCCTCTGCCGACATTCGAATTTTGAGCGCGACGACCAGAAGCCGGCTTAGGCTCGCCAACTGAAGTGATTCAGTCTTTTCTCAAAATAAATTAACCGTTCGATTTTTTAAAAATTGTTCAATTCATCTATTTTTTTACTTTTATTTTACTGTGTTGACTTATTTTTTAAGTATATCTCCTGCTATATTTGATATATTTTCAAAATAAACAGATCCGGTAATATTTTGTTTAAATTGTACTAGTACAATACGGGACTTGAATGTCCAGTCCCGTGTGCCATATGCCAATCAACCAATCGACGCTTTGAACATCTGACACGTCTACCACTCGCCAGGCATTCTCATCAAGGGCCTACTCCATTCACCGGCACGATGTCTGACCGACCGAATCCCAATCTCGCACATAATTTACTATCTCAACAGGTTACTTAAGACATGAAAAAGCTCAAGAATCCACGAGTAGGACAGGATGTCTGAATCAATCAATATGTGTACAATAATGGGGATATTCCCTGAAAATGAAGAACGAATGCGTAAAGACTGTTGGACTCCTGAGGCAGGCAGGCACTAGAAATACGTAAAAAAAAACAGGCGTGCTGGAATGAAATCATTTTTAACATATTCCAAACGTCGTCGATGAATGAACGGAAAAATGGGGTGAAAACAGGGTGTTCCGAGTTCGAGTCAGAAATGACGAAATCCGCGGCCCAAGTTCGAGCCGAAAGCCAGCTGTCCGAGTTCGAGCCAAAACCACGAAATCCGTACAAATCCAGTGACCCAAGTTCGAGGCGAAATCCAAACTCCAGTGTCCCGAATTCCAGCCGAAATCAAATTAATCTATAAAATTAAGCCAAAATCCAGTATCCCGAGTTTGAGCCAAGTAGGTGCATGTCGTTTTTACGGTCCCGGCGCTCCCCATACGCTTTGGACGATCTGGAAGATGGCCGATCCGCACACCACGAAGATAAACAAGCCCAGGAGCCACGGTCCGACGGAGCGCTCGTCGGATTTCGGCTTGGAGACATTGCCGCGTTGGGTGATCTTCTTGCTGTGCTCTTCATTCACCAGACGCATTCGTTGCTTCCCCGACATTTTCCCCGGCTGGTTCGTAGTGCGACGGGAGAGCGATCAAACGGGGCGATAGTGAAGTGGGAGAAATTAACGGCAGGTAAAGCGGTGATGGTAAAAGAGGTGAGAAAATGGCTGAAAATGTCTTCTAAAAACGTTTAACGCGTAAAATGGGGCGGGACTTTGCTGTGCACGCAGGCCGACGTGGCTCTGTGCGTTGATTGGTTGGCATGCCATGAAGCGAGTTTTGAATTGGTGGAACGGTCCCGGGTGAGGCCCAATCAGCGGGGTGCCAGCTGGAATGCGGTGATTGGCCGGCTCGATTTGTCGGTTGAGGTCGGTTCGAATTTAACCGGCCGTAAGATGTGGGCGCCAGGAGGTGGTGCCACTAGGCGACTTCCGGTCATTATAATAACACCACAACCAAGAGCGAATCTCTTACACATACATATCATGTTCTGCAAGGGGCTATCCTATCTACGGTACAACAGGTAGTCCGGGCACTAGTAGAATGGATAGATGTCATCATAGTATCACTTACTTGGGAACATATTCAACGATCGAATTCAGAACCGTTCCAAAATATTTTTTTTATTTAAACCTGATTTAGTAATGAATATAAAAATTTATTTCGTCGGTGATGCTACATGAACTCTTTATCGGTGAAATTTCAAAGTTGGCAACGTTCTTCAGCATCGTCATTCAGTTGATTGTTGATTGACACTATATCTCCACTTTGGTGTTACTTCAGTTTTATTTAGTCAAAAAGTTAGTCAATCAACAATCAACCGAATGAACAGCACATGACTTTCAATCAAGCAATCAATTAAAGGCAATTGCCTCAATAGAGTGTGCCGTCTATTGATTGCTTGATTGAAAGTCATGTGCTGTTCATTCGGTTGATTGTTGATTGACTGACTTTTTGACTAATTTAAACTGAAGTAACACCAAAGTGGAGATATTGTGTCAATCAACAATCAACTGAATGACGATGCTGAAGAATGTAATCAATCAATCAATGACCAGCCAAATCACTATGACAAAAAATACGCCAATCAACAATCAGTTGACGGTACGCAGCAGCAAGTCTATTGAGACAACTGCCAACTTTGACATTTCATCGGAAAAAGTTCATGTAACCTCACCGGCGAAATAAATTTTTATATCTATTACTAAATCAGGTTTAAATAAAAAAAATATTTTGGAACGGGTCTAAATTCGACCGTTGAATATGTTCCCAAGTTAGTAAAGACCCAACCATTGATTTATGCAAAGATAACCTATAAATTTTTCTAGGCTGGTTATCTGTCTGTCTGTCTGTCTGTCTGTCTGTCTGTGCCAAAATATTCCTGTCTGCCTGGCTGCCTGCTTGTCTCGCTGCCTTTCTGCCTGTCTGCTTGCTTGACTGTCTGTATTTCTCTCTGTCGGTCTATCCGTCTATCGGCCTGTCTATTTTCTGCCTGCCTATATGTTGCCTGACTATCTATCTGCATTGATCGGTGCATAGTTCAGCATTTGCATTTTTAACCCGCGACTACATTATGTCAATAACACACTTCCGTCGCAACTCCTCGTACATTTGTAGAACAAAAATAACTGCGATAAAATACGAACGGAAGACTCGCGCCACGTGAGGTGTCGTGTCTTCTGTCTCAAAATAACCGCCGCAAAAGAGTGTTTCCATCATCTTCAACATCCACAACACTCCCACGCGTGCATCTCTTCTTAGTTCTCCCGACCGCCAAGAGTTTCTCGCGTAAATTCAATCATACCGCCTGAGAGTGACACCCAAAAAGATTTCTTATGAAATGGGTCGACATATAGATTTGTACCAGTACGTCAAAATTTGCCCGTAGACGCAGGAAACTGCTGACTTCACCACATGACGTCTCAGTGAAGGGTGCGAGGCCACTTGAATTACGCAAGCTCGCCATGTTGGCAGTTTTTCTTGCAAACTACCAATCGATGACCGTTGTCTAGGATATCTGATCCGTCAGACAATGAAACTGGCAGAGTTATGTCTACGCAGACTGAAAAGAAAAAGAGATAGCTAGACAGACAGACATACAAACAGGCGGACATCCAGACATACAAACAGGCGGCCATCCAGACATACAACCAGGCGGGCATCCAGACATACAAACAGGCGGGCATCCAGAATCCAGACATACAAGCAGACAGACAGGCAGAGAGATAGATGAACAGACAGAGAGGCATGCAGACACATCTGAGGAGTGCAACATCTACAGACGAACCGGAACCCAGGAAGCCTTGCATTGACAAGCCTAAGGAAAGCCTTAAAGACAAGCGGCCGGCGAAGTTGTCGACGATATCAGTTAATACAGAAACATAGACGGAAACACCACTAAACGGTCAGACAAATGAACACTGATTTTTTTCGACGAGCTTCAGGGTAGGAAGGGCAATTTCATGTTCTCAAACATTATCATCCAGGCAAACGAAGAGCGAGCGCAAGTAAAAATCACTAAAAGCCACCGCGAAATTATGACCGTAAGCGCAGTACGTGATGTGATGATTTCTGTTTCGAATCCATATACACAACGTCGATGAACACTAAATGAGCCAATCGCCAAAATCAAGTCGCGCGAGAATCCACTCGTCCTAGTTTGCTTGTCGTCAGTCGGTGTGTCTGGGAGAATCCAATTGTCTGTGTCTGTCTGAGAGCCCCTCAGACAGCGGGTGCGGGTGCGGGTGCTGCCGGGCTGTCTGTCTTGACCTCCACCACCACGGACTGTGGGTGTCCATCAGCAGGTGGGGCAGCACCTCCGAGGACCGCCTGGGTCGCTCCGACTACCCCGGCCACCACTCCGACCACCGCGTCCTTAGCCTGCTGCACGAATGACTTGTCTGCGTGGACGTGGGCCTCGGCCTTGTCCAGACCAGCCTGGACCGTCGCGTTGGTCGCGTCTGCTGCGTGGCGGGTCGCATCGATCGCTGTCTGGGCGGCATCCTTGGATTTCTCGTCAGCGACCGCGCGGACCTCGTCGACCTTCGCCGAGACTACAGCGGCACCTTCCTGAAGCTTCTGGGCGGCGGCGTCGGCGGTGTTGGCGACGGCTTCCTTGGTGGCTTCCGCTCCCGCAATCACGGTCTCCTTGGCCTGTTCGGTGGCGTGGGTGGCTTCCTGTTTGGCTTTCTCGTAGGCATCCGCGGCCACTGCAAGAAAAGAAAAGCTTTACATTCGGTCCTAAGGCAGACACACAGACAATCAACGCCCAGACAGTTCAGACATTGTTCCGACATAAAAACATCGCTGGGTGGTACCATCAGACAACCATAAAATTATATCCAGACATACTCAGACAGTCAGGCCTATACTGAAGACACAAACAACGACTGCAGGCAGACTCAGTCAAACCGATAATTACATTCAGACAACTTCAGACATTCGCAGACAGCCAGCCAGACGGACAGACAGAGACACATACACACACACAGACACGAAGGACAGCCCCTTACCATGCGCGGTGTTGGAAGCAGTCTCAGCCACGGCATGTCCGGCACTGGCGACGGCGGCACCGGCTGCGTGGACCGTATTGGAAGCGGCATCGGCCACCACATGGCCGGCATGTACGACCGCGTCGCTGGCCGCGTGAGCGGTATTGGAAGCGGCATCGGCCACCACATGGCCAGCATGCACGACCGCGTCGCTAGCCGCGTGGGCCGTACTAGCAATGGCGTCCCCGGCAACGTGAGCCGCACTGACGGCAGCATCCTTGGCCGCCACCGCCGCGCCGGCTGCAGCCGCGACTCCTTCCGCAGCGAGATCCTTGGCAGCGATTGCTGCTCCGACCACGAGGTCCTTCGCTGCTACCGCTCTGAAGATGAAGAGAAAATCTGCTACTAAGGCTGAATTGCATACGGGGATGAAGAACAACACAGTAAGAAAGACAGACGAAAAACGACATCCACGGCTGATTCAGGCATACAATTACACAGACATGTAAGATGAACAAACATAGAGGCAGACAGGAAACAAAGTAGGACGGGGAATGCAGCGACACCGTGCAGATCAAGCTAATGAATTAAGACAGGCACGGATTCACGCCTGTTCGACAGACAAATCAAACAAACCCTGGAGCAAGGCAACCAGGCAATTTGCTTTAGTTTTCAGTCCGTCTCTCGGTCTGTTTCTTGCTTGTCTACCATTTAGTCTATCTGTATGCATGCCTGCCTGTGTTTGTCTGATTGTCTACTGGTCTGTCTACTGGTCTGTCTGTGTGCCTGTCTGTCTGCTTATCTGTATATAATTTGTGTATCAGTCAGTCTGCCTGTCTGCTTATCGTTCTGTCTGTCAGTCTGTCCGTTTGCCTGCCTGCATACCAAACATTACCCATCATGAACAGCGTGAGCAGCTCCTGCAGCAGCATCCGCGGCGACATGAGCCGCCGCTTCCACGTTCTGCTTCACAGTCTCCACTGCGCTGGCCGCCCCCTCCTTGATCTCCTCCTTCTTCTCCACTGCGGCAGCCTTCACCTCCTCCGCCTTTTGGGCGGTGGCGTCAACGGCGGCCGCCACGTTTTCCTTTACGGCTTGGGCTGCATCAGCGGCTTTCTCTACCACAACGTCTTTGGCGTGCTCAGCTTCTGCCTTGGCGTCATGGAGAGCAGTCTTCGCCGAATCGGCGGTCTCCGCGGCCTTCTCCACGACAGCATCCTTAGCGGCAGCGGCCTAAGGCAGAGAAATATTTCAATACAGGCAGGCAAGGTGTCCAAAGACAAACACAACTTCAGATGAAGAGATTGACAGACAATCAAGAAGTCAGAGAGCTATACAAAGATACAGGTAACCAAATAAAGATACAGGCACAAAATTAGCCAGGCAGACATCAAATTAAAACAGATTGACAAGCAGTTGACCACATGGGCAAAGAGGCAGGCAAACAAGCACGAAGACACACAGGCATGCAGACACACTGGTAGTTACAAATAGTTAGGCATAGCATATAGACAGATATATACAGACCTAGATATGAACCAGTAAACTGACAAAAACATATACAGACAGACATGCAGACATAGATGTAATTAGGCATACAGAGACATAGCCACGCACACAAACAGACAGGCAGGCGAAGAGATTGTCCAGCCGCGTCACAGGCATGTCAAAGGACCAAATCCAGACAAGTAGTTTAATGACCAGATCAGTCAGACAACGGGACAGACACCGTGCTGTTGATTGACTATTGTACAAGTGTAAACAACAAGTGTCAATTTCCGGCATCCCGACGAGTACCTTGTGCTCGATCGCTGCCGCGGCATCAGTGAGACTCGCCTCCACCTTGTGAGCCACGTCCTTCGCGTCGTGCTTGAGCTGCTCTTTTGTGGCCTCAGCCGATTGTGCGGCTGACTGTGCGGCATCCTTGACGCCCTCGACCACTTGCTGAGCCTTATCTTTCGCAGCATCCGCCTACACGAGCAAAAAAGGCTAGATAGAAATGCATGTTTTCAGCCACACACTTCGATATCATGTATAACAGATAATATATAGGTAGAGACAACGGTCATCGAATGTCTTAGGCGAACATTTAACGCTACTACAGAACGCTTCTGTGCACGAGATGTGACACCTAAACACAGCGAGACGTACAGGCAGATAACAAGATAGACAGACAAACGGACGCACAGGCAAGCAAGCCCGCATTCATTAAAATTGACAGACAGACAGACAGACAGACAGACAGACAGACATGATATACGGAGAGATAGACAGAAAAAGAGACTAACGTGCGCAAATTGATAGGCAACTCCATAAACTTACAGCTTCAGACACTTTTTGTCCAGCCGCATCCGCCGCCGCTACCGCGCTATCCTTGAGATCCTGCGCACCCTGTTTCACCTCTTCCTTCACTTCTTGGGCCTTCTCCTTCCCCGCCTCTGCAACTTCCTGGACTTTTTGGACAGCAGCATCCTTCACTTCCTCAGCTTTGTGGGCTGTCGCATCAACGGCGCCCTCCACCTGGGCCTTCACTTCCGCCGTCTTCTCCTGGGCTGCCTGTGCGACCTCACCGGCTTTCAGGACGGCCGCATCCTTGGCGTGCTCCACGGCGCTGGCTGCCTCTCCTTTGGCTTGGTCGAGCTTCTGTTCGGCGGTCGGTTGACCCAGAGTGATCTCGGCGTGACTGACCTTGACGGCTTGGTCTCCGGCGGATTGGCTGGCGTCAGCCATTATGTGTGTGTCTGAAATGAGGAAGGACCGGCTGGTAAAAAGGCTTGACAATTCCTGTTCCATGAATGCATGTTTGTATATGCCACTGTCTACTATAGCATTCTACTGCATACAAGACATGTCCTTTTACGCCTATGTCTGTCTGTCTGCCTCCTTGTCTCTCAATGTGTGTCTGTCTGTATGCAGTATGCCTATCTGTCTGTCTGTTGGTCTGTCTACCCGCTTGTTTGGCTGTACTTCCATTTGTTGGTTTGTCTGTCTGCCCCGTCTGTCTGTCTCCTAGCTGTCTGTTAATCTGTCTGTTAATCTGTCTGTCTATCTATCTGTCTGTCGATCTGTCTGTACACCCACTCGTCCGTCTGTACGTTCGTTTGTCGATCTGCCTGTCTGTATGCCCGTTTGTCTGTCTGTATGTCTAAGCTGTTCCGCCTACGCAAAGCTCGAAGCTTTATGGGCTTTAAATTGGAGAAAAGATAAGGCTTGAGGATCTGCTCAAGTGACAGGGCGTGGTGAGGGTCAAAAGTCAGCGACGCTGACTGACTGACGTTTGTGCTTTGGTATTCAAGTCCAACCATGCGGTCGAATGCTATTCCTGAACACAACATGGTGAGCGCAACAGCCACCAGCCTAATAACTGTGTATAATTTACTTCACGTCACGCTTTTTAAAATGGCTGCCACGTCAGGCAGAAAACCCGATTACCACACACCATCAACAACCTCTTGTACTAATTCACTCCCCACATGACGGTCACAAGACGCTCCAATTCCACACACCACACTGATGACTAGCCTGAAACTCCATGTCTGCAAATACTATCGAAGAAAAGGGGGCGCAATCAATTGATCAATCAATAGACTGCCATCTCTGCAAATATTAGCGAAGAAAAGGGGGCACAATCAATGAATCAATCGACATACTACTACACAATTAGCCTCCGGGGACCTTTCAAAATTACACGCCTACTTGGGCATCGACTAAAAAACCCTTTTATGGGATTCATTAGCTAGATAATTATGGAGTGTGACAAAATTTGAAATCAGCAAATCCAATAAGATCTACTAATCCTAACCTTTCCCCATACCGACCTGACTTTGTTTTGCCATTTCACACAAAATCAATCAATCAACGCATAAGCTTCACACATTCATACAGCAGGGACCTTTCAAGAACCTCCCTAAACTCAGCTGCCTTCATCAACAGCTCTGTATGATAAATAAACAACCTAAAAGGGTTTTTCCCGAAAACAACTAAACTCGAAAGATGTGATCAAAAAAGTCGCTTTTTTACCAGGTTCACAAATCCCAACTTTTTCCGCAATCAATCATCAGTCAATACATCAATCAAGGTATGATTCACATGGGCGAAATCGGCCTCAACAAAATCAATCAAGCAATGGACAAATTTAACGGTGGAAATGTCACTTACATCTGTAGAAAGGTCGCGCTCCGCAAATAAACTCGACTTTTGACGTGTGAGCTGATCGTCTCTTCCGCTTACACAAGACGGGGAGATCTAACCGCAGAGTCTCTCGCAAAAAAAAATTTTCCACGACAGAATGCGAGCGAAAGATGTGGGAGAGAGTTGTGTGTTGTAGTATATTTTTAACTATCGGCGTGTCGTCTATACACAAACTGCCTGGCTCAGCTCCTCACGCATCAGTCTGCTTTATAAGGAATGGCAGTTTTATGACGACGGTGGTACCACACAATACAGAAAAGTGCACGCGAAAAAAGATCCCACCATGTGTGTCTGCGTGTGTGAAGAGGAGGTTGCCATGATGACGTCGCAAAGGACGAGGGATTGTTGATGTTTAAACAAACCAATCAGAACGCGCAGTTTTTATTTGGTG
>LRSR01003194.1:0-19594 GCA_001579985.1 Hypsibius dujardini
CGTGCCGCCACACGACCAACTACCAACTTGTTGCTCATACCCTGGCCTCCCATTCTGCTGTGTTGGACCAATCAACCCGTACATCAAGGCGTCCGAATTGTGTTCGGCGACTTCACACCGGACATTCGCTCCCAGTTTCCGCCACATATATCCGCCGGACGGTCGGTCGGTTCACCATGTGGACTATGCGAAGGAACACATGTAACGGTAAGAGTTAACGTTCCGCCATATATTTTTTTCCGCACAAAGACTTTTCCCGCACGGTTCCGTCAGTTTCTCGCACGGTCGGCTCCCGGCGACAACAAGACTAATTTATTAAAATAGTTTCTAAGCGCAGACAGCCGCCGCGGAAAAGCGATGTTAAGGTACCTGGATCGGTCCGCTTATATTTTTATAATATTAGCATAACTGCCCGGCGGCGCCGATTTTATGTCTATTGATTAATGCAATTGATTACATCTCTCTTCCGTCTCTCCCCATGATGTCGTTTTCGGTTTAAGCACGGCTAATACGAAATTCAAGCGATGCCTGACCGAGACGACAGAAAGCCTTTCTGACTGGCAGTGTGAGCAACTGATATGCGACATAAACTTTAAGGAAATGCCCTGTTAAATTAAATATGTTAAGTTGGATAGTTTTTTCTTGGTTGTAAGTGCCGATATTAGATATGGATTCGATACATTACTATAAACAAGCAGCGTGACTCAATTGCACGCTCAATTGCACTGCCCGTCGGTGTGGCACTCATTTTCGGCCGGCACTCAGCGAAATCTATTGTGAATCAGGTCGCGGTTTCGATTATTTACACACAGACACACACACAGACACACAGACAGACAGACACACAGACAGACACTCGCGCAGAGAGCGAGCATGCATGTTTTTTGGCGCGTGAAAGAGACTGCCGCTGTTAAGAAAAACACTTTCAGCTGATCAATTTAAAGTTCCTCATTGCTGGTGGCGAGAAATGCACGAGAGGCTGGTGTAATAACTTCTCGGCATTTCGTCAACCTCAGCCGCACTATTCGTCCGTCCATTGTTTCACATAACCGTAATAATCAATCAGAACTATAAAATGCATTGCCGACGGAAAAAATAACCTTCTTACGAAAATCCAAACAGAAAGAACAGAACTTCCCGCTGCGTTTCGAAAGAACTCTTTCGGCGTGGACACAACGTGCCGTGTGTGTATAAATGCTGGGTGATCTTCACCGTTGGGGAGATGCAGACAATGTAATTACTTTCGAGCTGTCGTTTTTCAAGTGGACACTCCTATAATTAACAATTGACACGCCAGCGCAAGAGGCGTTGTTTCAACCGCGGCTATGATCTCATCGCCGGTGCAAACGGTGCGTGCGTGTGTGTACTGTGTGCGACCACTGGTCAGTCTAGCCGATAATCCTCAGGCCAAAGTTCAAAATCCCCTTTGATATGGTGTACAGCGGAGCGCGACCTGTCACGTGACGAGCAGGCTTGTCATGTGATGAGCAGGCTTGTCACGTGACGAGCAGGCTTGTCACGTGACGAGCAGGCTTGTCATGTGACGAGCAGGCCTGTCACTCTGCGTCAACAGGGCAGCATATCTGAGGCGCCACTGACCAGTCACGTGGAGGGGTAGGGCTATTATGGCCTTGACCGTCTCTGACTCATAGCGCGTAGTAGAGGATTATATGACTCATCGCCATGGCATTCCATTCATAAAATTGTGTAGTGTAGTGTGATGACATATTTGCTAAGATGTTTTTTTTGCTGTTTGCAGAAGCATGCTGCCTGTTGGTTGCCTTGGTCGTGCTGAAGTCGGTGAGCGGTGCTCCAACGCTCGGTGCGAGGTCCTTATCATTATCCTCGCCAGGTTATGCGAGGAATCAGGGCCTCGTTGCGCAGTTACTTCGCCGGCAAGCGAGGCATTATATCGAGCCGTACTGGCTCAATCCCTGTGGGGACGTTACTGCCAGCAAAACGGACAATCGCGGCGCTGCTGTCAACAATAAGGTGGACACTGTTGACGCGAGCTCTTTCAAGCATCATTATCAGGCGATTCGAAATTACGCCGAAGCTCTGTACAAACAAGTCAGCGCGCTAAAAACAAAAGAGGTAAGCCGTCTGTCTGTCTCCCTGCCTGTCTGCCTGCCTGCCTGTCTGCCTGCCTGCCTGCCTGCCTGCCTGCCTGCCTGCCTGCCTGCCTGCCTGCCTGCCTGCCTGCATGCCTACCTGCCTGCACATTGTCTGTCTGTACTGCGATCTATCTGAAATTCTTAACAACTAATACCCAAAATATTTTCCGTTATTACAGGAAGGCGGAGACCCTTACCTTCACAGTCAAGACTACCAATTCGACTTGACCAGCTTCCCCAAAACCCCCGATAGCTATCAAGACCGACTGGCCCTCACCACCGTCGAGTCAGCCCTCAGAGAAACCTACCGCCTGCTCCAGCTCGCCGCGGTCTACATCAGCAGCACCGAGATGGACGAAGCCAACTTCGAAGGGCCCTTCATCGACGACCTGGACGACATACAACGCGGCCCGAACGGCCTGCAGGTGCTGATGTGCTCCGTCCGCATGGCGATGGCCCAGACGGGAGTCAACCCGAACTATGCCGTCGAGCAGGAGCTGAAAAAGGTCGACATCACACCGATTCGCGATAGCTCGAGGAGGAACCTCCGCGACATCCTCCGGCTCCACGGCACCGCCAAGATCCTCAACTACATCTTTGAGACTTTCGGCCATCTCCATCAACGTGCCGGGTAGACTGGCTGTCGGCGCGCACACCGGACCCCACACGAGACAGACACACCCGCTTCTCCGTCCCTTGCACATTGCACACTCCCGTTTTGCTTTCTCCGATGAGGTCTATTCCCCGGATCCGCGCACGTGTACCAGTACTCCCGAATTCAGACCAAAGTCTCACGCCCAGTCCAAAGACACAGACAGCCAGCCACAAGCACGCACCGCCGTAGAATCTCTCCCTCGTCCAGACAGTTTACCGGAAGAAGAAACGCCCACTTCTCCTCTCTGTAACGCGAGCCGTTGCACGAGAGAGAGAGAGAGAGAATGGCGCCCTTTATATATATTTATCGACAGTCCAGGTCCGCGTGAACCCCCCCCCCCCAAAGATGGAACGTCGTCGGCAGCCGTCCAGGAAGGAACAGCGCGCAAAAGCTTGTTACTTCTCTCTCCTCTCTCTCTCTCTCTATCTTTTGTTCGTTGTGATAAGAGTCTTTTTTCATTCCAATGATTTTTTTAAACTATTTTTACGTTGCAAACGCTTTTATTTTACTAGCGAGTAGCGACTCAGAGTAATTTATTCTCAGAGTAAAAACTCACGTTCTCCAGCGGAATGCGGATGTTTTTATTTGTCGCGCCGGCAACTCACTCACACACAGCGTGCTGTCTCTCGGCCTGTGTTGGTTCGCATGCGTGATGAAAAGCTTTTTTTGCCTGTTGGAGTATGTTACTCCGCATTATTCTTGTCAGTTTTACAGCGGCCTCTTAAGTTTTGTTATTTGCACCATGAAGAAAAAAAAAACATTTTTAACGTCAGTTTTTTACGATTTTATATAACTCAGTGCTCTCCCGTTCATCATACCATAAAACAATCAAGTGATGACTAGACTATAATGACCCTCAATTACGATCATCGTTCTGGTCCAGCTACTAAAGTGACATTTGAACAACTGTCAGACAAGCATGTAAACAGGCAGACAGAAAAAAAACAATTTAGACAAGCAGTCCGGAAGCCTGAACGCAGGCTGAGAAAGCAAACGGGGCATGAGGTTCTTACACAGAGTGAAAGCGCCTTCTGATACAGTAAATGCCCTACATGTTTAGCGGTACGAGTCATGGCATTCAATCGTCCTTTCCCATAATCCTCCCCGACAATTTACAATCCAGGCGGGCGCAACAGATCACATTGGAAAACAAAGCCTCTTTTAGCCCGGCGTAATACGAGCTATTTTAGCAAATGCGCAGGAGGAAGCAAAAAAATGCGTGTGGATATTTGTGACTCAAAAGAGCAAGTGTCTCTCCATAAACATCAAGAACATAAATCTTTATGGCAAATAACTGCCGACAGTCAATGATTCACACAAAACGACCACCGGAGGACTCATTACGGTCTTGACGCATAATGCCGAAGTGACGTCGACATCACAGCACAGAGTAAATACACACCTTACACGGTACACGGTACACGGTACAGAATTTCAATTTGGATACTGCGTTGCGTGAACGCGTGAATGGAATAACTGCTCGCGAATGGAACAACTGCTCCACCAAAGGAGGAATAAATACTAAAAGAACGGCAAAAAACAGTTCCCCCGAGGATGCACCATATATCAAAGGACAACCACACCCACGAGCATGCTCCCATACCGAACGAGGTGCATAACCTACTTAGGCAATAAACACGCGGATTTAGGACCGCAAAATCGCCGCGCTGCGGTAAGTATGATAATCGAAGATTTACACCCACACGTGCGGGGCGGGGCGGAGAAGGTTGGCGAATGATCCGGCCGAGGTCGAGGAGAGCGATGATGGTGGGCAATGTTCCTGTCGTTAAGCTGCCGCGCCACCGCCGCCCATTTGGCCGGAAAAGAGCATGAAGAGAACCACCGGTACTATATACATCCACTGCAAAAAAGGGGACGAAAAACAGATTAGGGTTGGCAGGAAGAGTCAACGGCGTCAACTTGTTACGAAACAAAAAGGTGTCGTAAAACCTAAATCGGTGCTTTTCACACCCTTCCAATCTATATTTTAACGGACAATTTCCTCAAAGAAAAGGCGGATCCGGTATTATGGGAGCCTTGGAGGATATAACAGTGACTAGTACTTACATATTTCGCAAGGAACGAACGATTATCGCCCGTTTCAGCGGCCATTTTCTCCGCCCGCTCTTTGGCTAACTTCTTCCTGTATCCCTCGAGATCCGGACTGTGAAAGACAATGATCATTATCAAAATGTGGTAGAGGATTCACGCATTTGCCAGCCAAGAGACAGAACTCCGCAGAATAGGCAAACATGATGTGCAGGCAGAAACAGGGAATTCCGAGTGCGGACAGATGAAGAACAAACAAGAACATTTCTGTCACGACAATAGTTCACGACTGGACCATGAAAATGGCCGGGTCCTGGAAATGGCCGGGCCGTTGAGCACGAGACAGGACGGTTTCCGGGAATAATGAACAAACTTACGAGGGTCCAGTCTGGCTGCCGTGAACTGAGATCAACCCCATCAGCAAGAGCGGTTTGTCGCTCGGCTCTTCCAGCAGCAACTCCAACCGGGGATCTCCCTGCGCCACTGGTCCGATCTCCACGGCGTAGGGCCGGACGAAAAGGTCGACGTGAAGCGTGATACCCAGTACGAAGAGAGACTTCACCACGTCAGTCTGCGAAAAGAAACACCCTTGGTCGGATGACTGTTTTATATCGTACAATGTCAGAGGCAAACCTGCAGTGATCAACGAGCAAATAAGTTTAAACGATAATTACCAAATCGAACCGAAAAAAGGCAACCACAAAGCGCAGTGTGGGATGTAAAATTAGGTCAAGATCACACTGGTCAGTTGGACAAAGGTCAAACAAGCCATCGCACGGGAAATCAAGAAGTACAGCGCTCGTACATAATAACGGAACAACGAAGAACGAACCTATGAAGTAATGAACATTACGAGACGGGTGAACTAAAATATTAAAATATATCTACTCTATCTATAAATATCCTATTCAGTTTATCTATCATTAAAATTTTGTCAAGACAAACCATAAAAAATATAAAATAAGTAATTGTCGCTGCCTTCAATCGCAACGAATCGATATGTGAATCAATAAAAAAATATGTCAAGCAATTGGTGGAAAGGAATTAATTAATAAAACTTATTCTCCTGACAGTCCCAATCGGTCTATACTCTTATGTACATACTAGTATGAGGAAAGGGTTCTGGAATGGACCACTTGATTTTCCGTACCCTGGAATGAGCCACAGGGTGGCGGGGGCGCTCTGTCGCCAATTAATCGAAAACAGATGAGTAGGCATCTAGGAAAGTAGGAAACGCATAGGCAGCGACCTCTATAGTGAACTTTTTCCAACAGTCCAATTATTTTGTTTTTTAAACACGTTCCTACAACTTTTCTTCATATCTGATACGCGTTCCACCGGGGTTAATCTCTGTCGTTTAGGACTTTGGTGATAGGCAAAACCTGTCCGGAATTTTTGATACCAGGGTGGCCCATTCCAGGATCGAGAAAGTCAAGTGACCCAATCCAGGACCCCTCCCTCATACAGTATGCTCGCGATCTTAAGGGACAGCTAAACCCCGCCTCCCTCGGTATGGCCCTGCACTCGATTGAACGTTCTATCTGATTTACTGTTTCTTGATTGGCTGATTTCGTACAGCTTACTTGTGCTCGATTGATTGATTGTACAGTCGTGCTTTTCCGTATTTGTCGCTACAGTGCTAATTTGGTGAACGGCACTGAAAAGGCACGGCCCTGGTTGGTTAAAATGTACGGGTAGGGCAGAAAAGTGTCCTTTGAGATCGCGAGCATTCGGTACCACTACCACTCAACTTCCAGCCACAACTGCTTACAGCTTTGCAGAATGATTGCATATAAACATCCTCCTGTTCGCCCTCCAACCGGGCTCTCACGAAATATAATTCCCCTTTATCTGCGGCGCTCTAAATGAAATGAAAAAAGTTCACGTCAGACTGGAATGGAAAGTAACAGGCAGAAGAAAACACCGCATACAAACCCAGCGCGGACCTGAATCTGTTCTTTCTCAGCGTTGGTGAGAAGATAGGAAAATATCTGCGTCTGATTGATCCGCAGTGACGTCAGCTGCAAGTCTGTCACCTTCTTGCACCGTAACTTTGGCTCGTCTAAAAAAAACCGAAATATTATTAGTCATTCATTTCACTTCACAAAACATTTGAAGGATTCAAACCAAAACAGCCAATCAATCGATCGAACGAAGAACGAGACAAAATAATCGATAAAAAAGCAAACTAACGAATCGACCAATCAATCGCGTACTTTCGAAGCAGTGCTGTATTGTTAACGTCCTCTCCTCTTGGCGTTGTGCTCCGACTTTCGAAGCCGCAAAAAAAATCTACAGACGGAAAAAAGTAAAAACCAGCTCAGTCTGCTGTTGGAACCAGAGAAATAAAATAACTCACCTGTGAGATAACGGCATGAAATAGGAAAGTTTTCAGATAGGCAAGCGGCTCCATGATTAAGCCCGGGATTCAGTATCACAGACTCTCGGTCGCACAATCGATTTCGTGCAGATAGTAGCTGCAAATGCAACGCCAAGTTATGCTCCAAAAATATATCTGGAAGGAATTAAAAAATACACTACGTTGAATTAAAAATAATTTTCGAGGAACTTTTGAAAACTCTAGAGACTGCCCCAATTTTGAAAGCAATGGTGGGCCATTCGGTACAATTCATTTGGGACAGACGGCTTACCACCGTTACGACGATTAGGAGTCACCAACCACGATAGCAATGCCGCCGCGGCTGCTCCAGCAGGACCTTGCCTACGAAGTTCCAAGGCTTATTCTTCTGTTGCGATTTTTCCGACGTAAACATAATGAAGTAATTAAGAAATAACATATCTAAAAAGTTATTGATGGATTCATTGTCATAGCTCATCGGCATAGTGGCAGGCAGACAGAACAGTACGACACAATAGTCAATCAAGACAGAACGACACAAGCAGCAAAACATAATTTGTAAATTCCAAGCACCGGACTAAGAAAGTAGAAAGTTCAGTCTATTCTAAAGGCAGGTGGGGTGTTTGAGATAACAACACGTAACAGAAATAAAAATATACGCAGCGGAAGGTCTCATAAAGGGAGGCAGGCAACTACGAACAGATCTCTCCCAAAATTTCAAAAAGCTGTAGTCCCACACACTAAAAATTCGTCTCTCGTTGAAAAAGCGAAAAGACGAAAGAATGTCATATGTCAAGGTATCTTTGGTTCGACGGGATGAAAGTGAAGGTTAACTACACGCAGCATCACCGGGGGGTCTCTTGACCGAATGTCATCCCTGAATATTACGTAATGGAATGCGTGAACAGCCGATGCAAATGAGTGATTGCGGTCCTCAATTAATCGAGGGGATTCTCTGGAGTGTCGCTGAAATTTCTGCCTGCAGCAGGAGATGTGAAAAGCAACTTGGCGGACCGAACTGCCGGACCATCACCGTCACCTCTATGCATGGGGGCAGCACAGTCTCCTCTATGCATGGGGGCAGCACCGTCGCCTCTATGCATAGGGGCAGCATGACCATTAGCCAATTTATCGCTGCGTTGGGGCTCATTGGTCAAAACAGATTCGGTGTACTGGATGACGAGTCGACAGAGCCAAGACACCGGCTTAGGGATCAGGTAGGAATCGCCCTCGAAAAAACCGAGGTGGCCCCCATGCTGTGTAATCACTGCGATGGCATTGTCGTGGGTGCTGGCATAATCCTTGACGCAGTCCAGCAATTCTTCCGGCACAATTGGGTCATCCAGCGCGTTCACAAACATGATCGGAATGTGGATCTAAAACCAAAAATGCAGCTGACGACTCCAGGACAGAAAACAAGCACGATCGATGGAATAGTTCAATACCTCGCGGAGTTTGTGGGCACTGCTCTCGGCAACATACATCTCGTCCACACTCGAGTACCCTTGGGTGAAAAAGAAATGAGGCTCAATAAATGGCGAGACAACTTCAGCGACTGAATTCACTGGAAACAAAATATTACCTTTAAGAACCCTTGTATAGTACTCATCGATTTCCAGCAATGTAGTCGCGCCAAACACTGCCTTAATATCTATTTCCGGGTGCCGTGTTAGCACTTCTGGGCTGAAGAGAATGTCCCGATTTCTCGCTAATATTCGCTTCATATTTCGGGCCATACTAAACATGTAAGCGCGACGAAGACCAGCCCACTGCAGCAGAACCGGTCTGGAGCGAATGATGTCATATCCTTGACAGACGGAAATGGCACAAAGAACTTTCTTTTGGTGTTCCTTGGATTCGCCCAGCCAGCAAGTAATGACATTCCCACCCATGCTGAAGCCCAGAGCAATAGCACGGGAGCTGGGGTGCTGACGGAGAGCACAGTCCACCATCGCGGCAAATTCTGCGGTTCCACCTGCAACGGTTCAGACATCATTACACTGTACACGATAGCCAGAGTGAGTCTAATTGGAAAGTTTTCCCCTGTTGATTCGCGCAGATCCAACGCGGTATTCTTCCGAATTATTATACCCTTCGATGGCACCGACAACTTCGACAACTTCGATTAACGCGATTCCATTTATAGCACAGAAACGAGTGATCACAACCACATCACACCCGAACACAGACAGATAGACAGACAGACAGGCAGTCAGGCAGGTAGATAGACAGGCAGTCAGACAGGCAGACAGATAGACAGGCAGACAGACAGACAGGCAGGCAGGCAGGCAGGCAAGCAAGCAAGCAGGCTGATAGATTTACAGACAGACACACAAAAACAGCAGACAGACTGATTGACAGATTGGAAAAAAAGCTCATTTACTGTAGATGATTCAGTCAGGCTCAGAGACGTCATAATATAGCAGGCGCAGGCACTGACAGTAAGAATTTCATACCGTAGGAAAAGAGTCTTGCGGAAGTGAGTTTCACGCTAGCCACCACTCCGAGATGATTCAACACGTAACACCGGAAGCCGCAGTTTTGCGCGTTTTGAACGAAGGACCGAATGTAAACACTCTCGCACGAATTCGCAATCCCGGGGCAAATAAGGAAGGTCAAATCGGCTGCAGCAAAATAAACCGGCAATTGAGAAACCGTCAGCATCAAATTTCTGAACAAGGAATGTCACATTAGTGACATTACCTCCACTCGAATGTTTTACGATAGGCTCAAAAACATCAAAGGAAATGGTCGCTCCATCCATGCACTGGAAAGTTTCGCGGTACCCTTTTGCTCGCCAGCGGCTTGACTTTCGATGACCCAAAATGCCGTACGCCAACGTTTGCCATTGTCCATTTCTTCCCCACAAGAGCGGCGTGACGTACCTGCAGGGCAGATTAAAATAAATATCGGTAAAAGTTAAATGCCGTACGAGGGAGAAGCCCTGGAATGGGTCACTTGACTTTCCCGACTCTGGGCCACCCTATAATCAGGACTTCAAGACAGCTTTTGGCTTTCATAAAAGTCCTAAACGTCAGAGAATAATCGATATAACCCCGGTGAAACGCGTATCAGACATGAAGAAAAGTTATGGGAACATGTTTAAAAAACGCAATAATTGGACGGTTGGAAAAAGTTCACTAAAGAGGTCGCTGACTATGCAGTGAGTAATCTGTTTTCGATTAATTTGCGACAGAGCGCCACCTGCCACCCGGTGGCCCATTCCAAGGCCCTTCCCTCACATGAGTAACGGAACCTTCCAGTGTTTCCGCAACTTTGAAATTTCACAAAAAATCTGTTGATAAATATGGGAGACATAATTTTGAATATTCATCAGTAAACTGAGTTAACATTAAAAGATATTACAGCTCACTTGAAAAACTCCTCAAGTCAGGAAACAATTGACAGTGAGCGGTTACACAATCTCCCCAATCCAATCGATCCGAGTGTGACAAAAAAAGAACCGAATCATTCAATGAATCAATCGTGCAATCTGACGGTTATGAACGTAGTAAACCAAAAATAAACTGAGACTAGCAATCAGCATAATGCATAGTCTAACAAAGCATATGACTAGTTAATACAGTACATTGCTCACGCATTCAGCACATATTTGGCAAGCTGCCAGGAGAACAGAAACCCCGTAAATGAACAAAATCAAATACAAACAATCGATCGATCAACCAATCAACCAATCAATCAAGAAATCAATCAACCATCACAACCATCAATAACAACATTCTTCAAAGCAGATATAAATAAATTTATTGGAAAAAATATCTTGGTCTAATGTCTCCGCGGCCATGGATTTAAAAAAAATTATATTTACTTACTTCTCTTGAAGGATGGTAACTTTGTCAAGAATTTCCTTCGTGAAGCGTGATTCCTCCTTAAAAATCAGCTGTGGCAATTTCGGCCCATTTTCCTCCCGCAAAAGAGATCGAAACCACCAAATCAGGGTCGCCGCGGAAACTAAAAGGATTTCCAGGTACATCCTCAATTTGATCTGCCACTCAAATCAAGGGAAGAGAATGGGGAAATCCAGAAATTCCCGCATGGCGGCGCCTACAACATAAAAAATAATAGAGATTTCCGCTGTTGAGACTTGTCGAGAGGCCGCGGGGGGCAGCAGTGACTGAGTTACCCAACCGAACGTCGTACCCCGACAAGACCCGATCCATGTTGCAGCCACTTTAACCCGGCGGCTGTGGTTAACAAGGCGTGAACGCCGGCAACATCTTCTCCCACTTTACGACCCGCGCACACTCTCTCCCAGTCGCTTCCGAAAAATCCAATATTGACACTAAATGCGTTTCCCATCCAGTTTATTATAAACGCGGTTATCCCTTTTGGGGGAAAATCAGGATGAAGGGTGGCTATCGATTTTTTTGCTTAAAAGCATGGCGGTGGTCGGAGTTTGAGCCAGACAAAATCGCGGTGACTCGAGTCAACTTTGCGGCCTGCTGACTCGACTCGACTAACGTATCGTGGAACTCTGACGTGGGATAATTTTTTGAAAATTTTTATTTATCTTCCGGACTAAGACCGGATTGAGACGGGATTGTTGCGGATATCGAGATGGAGAAATTACTGGGAATATTTGGGATACTTGCGCTGCTCATCTGCAGTTCAAATGGATTATATTTTCATTTGGGGGAGACGGAAAAGAAATGTTTTCTAGAAGAGATTCCAGATGAGACGATGGTTGTGGGTGCGTTGCAATTGTTATTCTTCTGCTACTGACTTCAGTCCTTCCCCATCCAGCGGATAATAGATTTTGCTTTCATTTGCAGGAAAGTACAAAGTGGAATTCCATGATATTAATATGAATCAATACGTCCACGTTCCACGTACGTAACTCCGCTCGCAGTTTCATTCAGCTTGGCACTGATTGATTAGTTGATTTTGCTGCTCCCACTGTCGTCGTTGCTGCTCCATCCATTGCCGATCTTTCAGTTGATTGATCTATTGGTCGGGCTGTGCCGAATTGTTTTTCTTGGTTGCTGATACTTGCAATCGAAAACCTACATCACTTGAGTCAGCTTTGTCAGCAAGCTCATTATTATTGTAGGAGTTGAATTGATTTGATGAGAGAAGATCGTTCGGTTCAACCATAAAGCATACTCTAGGGAATCAAGACATTTTCTGGAAAGTCACTGCGAAGCCCTCAGTTGATTGTTTGATGGATTTGCTGTTAGTTGCTGCGTTTCGCGAAATTATACAAAATAATACTTCCAGAACAAAATAGGAGCATACTGTGTCGCTGTGTAAATCTTTCAGGTGTTCTCTCCGTTAGCTTATCTCTTGGATCGATTGATTGCAGTTCATTTAGTGACACGTATGAGAGTTAAATGATTATGAGTAGTTTGGTCGGTAGTCGACAGTGTCATCTGTAGGTACTGTTTCAACCACTAGGCAGTTGATTGTTTGTTCATTGAGCCCAGCTTTCTGTTAAGATGTTTTTTTGTTTTTCACCATTCAGCCGGCATGGGAATGCTTGTGGAGGTGAAGGATCCCGATCAGAAGATCATCATGTCAAGAGCCTACGGAGCGGAAGGGAAATTTACCTTCACCTCTCACACGCCCGGTGAACACACCATGTGTCTCTCCACCAATTCATCCAAATGGTTCGGCGGAAGCTCTTTGGTATGTTGATGCTAGGCCTACCCATTACTCGGGGTTCAGCATGTGCTACACACTTGCGGCCTCACAGCGCACAGTGTCATACTGAATCCCGCTTTTTTGTTGCCTTTAGAGGGTCCACCTGGACATTTCCATTGGAGAGCATGCAAATGACTACAAGGAAATTGCGGCACGGGATAAGCTGTCAGAGCTGCAGTTGCGAGTGCGTCAGCTTTTGGATCAAGTCGATCAGATTACGAAAGAGCAGAATTACCAACGGGTAAGTGATCGCATCTGCAATGTGACTTCATTTCCTGGATAATGAGCGAGATAGCTGATCCATGTGCTTTTTGCATGGAGAACGCAGAGGAAGCAGCAGCCAAGTCTCACTGTCTGCCGCTGAGCTTCTTTAAATGCTTGTCTGCCTGTCGAAGTATCTCTACGGTAGTCTAGTTTGACTATTCTCTGAACGGTGGCAGTTTGTCTTGTTTTGCTGATGGTTTCAGCATTTGTCAGCGTGCTTTAGTCTTCGCCTCCTGTTCCGTATCTGATTTGGAATGGCTGCTTTAATACGAGTTTATTTTACGTGTGACCATCACTCGTCTGTCGAAGTCGTTGTTCTGGTGGACGTTGGTCTTGTCGGAATGTAAACCATTGACTGTAATTGTCATTCTCCATCTTTTTCAGGTAAGAGAAGAACGGTTCAGGCAGACCAGCGAGAGTACAAATTCCCGCGTCCTCTGGTGGGCCTTCATGCAGACCGCCGTTCTCCTGGCCATCGGTTTCTGGCAGATGCGACATCTCAAGAGTTTCTTTGAAGCGAAAAAACTCGTCTGATCACCCTGTTCGAGAGAGCCGCGCCACCATCCTTTCTATCTCGAAGCCATCCAGCCTTTCTGCACACAATTCCATACCGCAGTTTACGTTTGTCAACTCAAATTTCTCCCAACTTGTTACTACCATCCCGGACGTATGCAATGCATCCTTGTGCTGCTCAATGGGACGTTGTTTACCTGATGATGACTGAAAACAACACACAACACCTAAATAAATTCCATCTCCCCCGCCGCGTTTGCTTTCTGGGTGCTCAATATTCCTTTGTCCAGCCGGCATGTTTTACTGTTTAATTTAGCGGGTCGCTTTTCTCTTTTCATCGTCGTCCCTCTCACTAGCGGCGTGATGCCCGGAGGCCGCCATCTGAGAGCTCGCTCACTCGCACTCACTCCTTATGCCTCTGTTTAAAACACAACTTTCCGGTTTTCCGTTGTTGAAGCAGTCTCTGTTGTTTTTGCGCATATTGGCTCTATCGCGCCCCTCGCAGTTCATAGACGAGCATTGGCCGCATCGCCGCAGCAGCATTGTCTCCAGTATATAACCGCAGACCCATGGCAGGGAGGGTAAAGTGTACACACCCCGTGTCGTGATATTTGTCCGCGCGTCGCCGCTAAAAGTGATGAACTAACTAACTGGAGCTGAGAATTTTTTTCTCCACTTCTCTCGTTCATTCTTGTTTCTTAACATAACATTACGACGGCATTACTTTAAGAGGAGTGTGTGTGTGTGTGTGTGCGGTGCATATCTTGTACGTAGGCGTCTGAGACTTGCTGATCTGGTTTAGTTACGATCGTATAACTTCATCAAGTTGAAGAAGCCTGCCTATAAACATCTTATAGATCACTTTTTCTTCTTCGGATAAATACACAACTAGCAGGGCAGAAATTCTACCCATCTCACCGCAGCAACTCCGAAAGATGCTGCTCTACAACGGACCGCTCACCATTTTCAAGATAGTTCTCGTGTCCTTGTCCCTCTTCTGCAATGTAGTCTGCTTCCGGTGCCATCCCTGCAACTGCGGCCGGCGGCGCTGCCGGATATTACCACTCTTCCTGGCCGGAAACATACTGACCTTGGTGTTGCAAATTCCAGACATTTTAGCGGGATTCAGAATTTATTTCCCGTTGGAGCGAGGAAACTGCTCCTTTACTTTTGTTGCTTCCTACTTGCTTTGTACGTATTTCGTGGCCTTAGGAGTTTTACGCAAGGTTTTATCATCCGCCGCACTGCAGACATATCGCGTGTTCTTCTACGGATGTCTGGCATGCGCACCGCTCCTGTCTGTGGGCATTCAGGCAGTGTATGCAAATTCGGCGGTGGACGAGCCGTTAATGCTGCATTTGGCGGTGCCGGTGACGAGTGGACCGGAGAAGGAGATACTGATCCCCTTAGCGTCATGTGCGAAAAACATTTGCAGCTCAGGAGATGTAGTTCTGACAGTTTTGAGCAGCTTAGTGCCGGCATTAGTTCCGATTGTGTCGCTGGCAGTCTGCATTCTGGTGTCATATTCAGCTAAGAAACGGATGCGGGAGAAAACGGGTACAAAGGAGAACACTGCTTTTCATCCTTTGATTCCGGAATATTGTGACCGAGAACAGAACTGTTGGCCGGTACGTGTGGTCTGTCAGTCTGTCTGTTTGCCCGTCTGCCAAGCAGTCTGTTTGTTTGCCTTTATGTCTGCCTGTATGTTTGCCTGCCTATCTCTCTGTTTGCCTGTCCGGCTATTTGTTTGCATGTCTGTTGTCTGCCTTTCTGCCTGCCTGTCTGTCTGTCGTCTGCCTACATCCCTGCATGCCTGTTTGTATGTCCGTACATATGATTGTGTCTGATATGTCTGTCTATCTGTCTGCCTATTATCGATACTGTCTACATGTCTATCTGCCTATTTGTAAACGTGTGGGACTAGTTGCTGACTATTTGCCTGCCTACCTGCTTGGTCGATGCATTGCCAGGACTGTCTGAGCCAGAGTTCACTAATTTCAACTCTTTCTTTGCAGATTCTCAAGTTCGTCTTGTTGCTGTTTTTAGCATGGACCGTACTTGCGAAGCCGATGACGATACTCTTGACCCATTTAACGAGACTCTACGCCGACGGCAATTTTGGCGTTAAAGAGACGAGTGTCTACGTCTGTTCGAGCTTCTGGGACATGGGCAACCACGTTATCCTCTTCACGTCGGCGACGTTAACGCCTTTGGTGTTTGTCTGCACGTACAGACCATGGTGTCAGCGAAGCCACGACTTCTCACCCGATCTAAAGGGCTGCAACGGCGTAGACCGCCCGGTTACGGTTATGGGTTCCATAAGCGACATGGATATCGGCACATTTACTTGGGACACTTTCACATTTGTTCCACCCTACGAGAAACAAATTGCTCTGCGGGGCCTGGAAGGAATCAAGAGATCTTCCGCATGAAATATGTCTGTCATCTATTTTGAGAACGCCTGTAGAATGCAGAATAAAATGCACACTAAAATCTCATTTTTTTCAGGGTTAGTTTTTGTTGTTACTTTCAGTCTTGAGCCTTTGACTTGGGCCATGAACGAAATGCCTGACAAAAAAGCAAAACTTTTGCCTAAGTCAATGCCGTAAATTTAGAACCTTCTCGAGCATCGTTCTCTTCGACAGTCCAGCCCTGCAGCAATAACAATCGCTTCTTCAACTGAGCCAAACCCAACGGCTTCTCTTCATTCACAGACATAGTCCAGGAGTCGGAAACCTCCACCGCCATCCGTGTGGAGACAAACTCCGTGTCCGCACCGTACTTTTTCGGATCCTTCAGCCGCTCAATCAAATCCCGCGGTGGCAGTCGCACTTCGAACCCGCAAATCTCAACATGCGGTAATTGTCGGCAGAATGAGACGGCCTCCTTCCCGTACTTCTCCACCAACCGCCGACGCACCGTCTCCATCGTCCCGCCATCACGGCGCCACTCTTCGTAGCGGGTACTGAAGAAATCGCGATGCAGACCGCGGGCCAGCTGGTCCTCGGTCACGCCGCCCGCGCCCGAGAGTGCGACCGGGAATTCAATCTGGCAGTTTTTGAAGAGGCAATACAACCACCGTTGAGCGTCTTTCAGATTGTTCGCGGCCAACTTGCGTGCGACAGGCGTGGAAAAGGCAGCGTACAGCAACTCTTTGTCATAGACGCCTTGCATGGACAGGGCATGGAGACACTGCACTAGGAAGTCTGGCAGATGGAGGAACTCATTCACCGCCACGCGCTTCTTCAAATCCGCAACAATCAATTCAGGTTCAGCGATTCCGACCCCGATGGAGGCGAGAGAGTGCAGGTAGCTGGCAATGTCCTTCGCCCGCATTCGCAGAGACGGATGGAGTTGGAGCAGTTCAGACGCCGGGAGCCGGTCATATAACTCCATCTGTTCGTTTAGATGTTCCAAAACTCGCGACTGCAGTTGTCCGAACAGTTCATCATCACGAAACTTTGCCGAGGCAAAGGCCTGCAAGTGAGGTAGCAAAACTAAACATACACAACTAATATCTAATTCCTGTAACCGATTCAAGATTGTCTGACTCATTTTAGTTTTCCAACAGAAATATTCAGTAACAAAACTTGTAGTTTTTTGCCGTTTTTCCAAGGTTTAAAATAACTGACAAATTAGTTATAAATTAAAGAAAAACTAACTGAATCTTTTAGTACGCATGGAAAGACTTATTCTCCATCCATACTTGCAAGATGTAGCAGCACTCCACACCGGAGGAAGCCGCGAAAGACATTGCCCTTATCCGACGGTTAAACTTCCCGATGAAGAAGCCGTCCGCGAATCCATTCTGCCGGAGAAACTTCAAAATATTCACCATGTCGCTGATGTCGAGCTTCTCATCTAGCAAAACGTCCGCCACGTTGGCCAGAAACGCTGGCTGGTCGTGGAAGTCGATCTTCAGGACGTACGCGGCAAATGCAATCAGGTCGATGTCAGTGGTGGCTAAACCGGCCGCCTCGGCAAGGAACACCTTCTTCACCATGTCCCGCACTTCCGGCGAGATCCTCCGGTATACCGCGCAGTACAGCACCGTCTGCAGGCTCTGAGGCAGTGTCAGCTGCACCGACCGTCTGACTAGCTCGTCCAGAAACACCGTATGATACAGCGGCACTCGGAGATCCAGCTCAGAGATCCGGTACCACAAATCCGCCAGCACCATCATCCGGTCGACACTCGAATCGGCAAGCTCCTTCGCCGCCTGGATTTCCAAAAGACCTACCGCTCTGCGATCGTCCGCAGCTTGCTCGGCGTCATACTGGTCCTCCTGATCCTTACCGATCCGACGGAGTGCACAATGGAGAAACATTTGATCCTCCAACGGGCCGTTGACGACGCCGAAGTCGGGCTTGGCGCGGTAGATTCCACGCTGAAACTTGCCATCTTGGAGAAGATGATCGAAGAATCGCCTGCGAAAGCTTGGAGGCGGTTTGTCATTCGGTGGTGGCGACTGCTCAGCAGAAGTCGTCGTGGCCCATGGAGATGCCGTCGGGACATCTGCCTCGGGTGTTGGCGGTTTGTCATTCGGTTGTGGCTGCTCAGCAGAAGTCGTCGTGGCCCATGGCGGTGCCGTCGGGACATCTGCCTCGGGTGTTGACGAGGACTCCCTGCAAAATAATAGATTGATGGATTTGCAATCGGGCAGGGAAAAATTAGTCTGGATAACACAAAGAATACCCTGGGATTATTTTAAAAGGAGCAGACGGGGCAGCGGGATCGGGAGACCGGTATTGAATAGTGGCTTTTAATAAATCTTTCCCAGTGATTTTTGGTTTGGTTGCGGCGCCGGCAGTCGCCACGGTCCTCCAATTGCCGCGCACGACGAGACAGCGCAATCGGAGAACGACAGTGCTAGATTTAATACGAACTAAACGAGAAGAGACTATTCTAATGGAATCTGCCATCGTTGGGAGGGAAAATGGACATTAACGCTGAAAACCGATTTCAGCAGTGAAGAGTGCGTGCAACACTATAACCGGTAATCAACTGATCAAGCAAGAAGCGCTCGAGTGAGATCCAAAATCCGCTTCTCGCATCAGACAATCCACCAATCAGTTGACAGACGCCACGCAAAGCATATTGGTGTCGGAGTTGCAACCATGAGACTGTGTCCAAGTTAGTGACATTTCCATGTAAACAAACCACATGCGTTACTGTACAGGACAGTACAGTGATAGCGCTTTCAACAAACCGGCTCGCAGTCTGAAAAAGGCTTTCGAACCTCAAATGAACTTCAATTCAAACGAATATTGTGTCGCGGAATAATTGAAAATGAGTCTTTCCAACCAAAAGACTTTTAACATTAACGGAACATTCGCTTCCGCTTCGGGCGCGAGTTCTATAACTCCCCATGAGGTGCTCTACGAGAAAGGCACGATAGTGATCATATTGCAGCTATTTGTCTGGGAACCGCATCCCCTGCATCGCTATCGATGCTATCGATGATAGTCGTTCTGCTATCGATGCGGCACTAATCCGAGGCTCGGGGAGGAGAACCTGAAAGAATTTATGGGCTTTAAATGGGCCTGGTACTGTAATGAAAAGTGTCTAGTTAGTTGTTAGTGGCAAATAAATGGGATCGCCCCACTGTTGGACTCCAGAGTAATGAGGAGAGGACCATCGGCGCGACGCTTTAGTTTGCGCTGTGCGCAACCAAATATTCAACCAATCAATGGAATAAAGTATTGGAAGAATATATCAATCAATCAATCAATCAATCAGTTTTAGACTATCCTTTTATTATTATGTACTGGTGCTCTTTCGCTAGAAAAAGGACTAGAATTATTGTCATAAGACCGACTGTCAGATTAGATTCTCAAAGCCCTTCCAAAGACATTTTTCCAGTCTGATGATACGCGCATCACGTTTACAATTATGATTCGGAAAGCGATTTTACGTTTGAGGGTAATTGCCACACCATCAAAAACAGCGTTTAATCGGGCACGATCTAAAAAATGGACT
>LRSR01003197.1:0-16007 GCA_001579985.1 Hypsibius dujardini
GTTGCCATTTAATTTGTTTCAGTATTCGACTAACTAAATTAAACTTAAACTAAACTAAAACCTTCAGTGACTCATTGTTTTGTTGTTATCTTTTAATTTCTAAAAAGAAATCAACTAAATGTTTCAATCACTAAAGTGACAAAATTGGAAAACTAAATTTAGTAATCGAACTTCGACTGAAAGTTTTAGGCACTAAATAATTTAAACTATTTTAATAGTTTTAATCAACCAAAGTTCAATTGGCTCAAAAAACTATTCCCTAAAGAACTCATTAATGAACTAATAATTCATTTTAGCTTTTGCCATTCCTTCATGCTCATTCGTTTCAAATCTTTTAAATTTCGGACGATCACATCAATGAATGTTCCAATTTAAAAGCCACTTACACTAAGCGAAAATGAAATAACTCGAAAAGCAACCTGTAATTAAACAAGAGGATTGTCTGCTGTGTGAATTTACCTACACGGTTCGCAGATGATTACATTTTGATATCGACGGGTATACACAAACCGCCCATGCATCAGCACAAATTTCCACGCCGCAAATTTTTCCCGTCAAACATGACAGCGAAAGTGCCTCATATTGTCACTCGAGCATGATTAATTTATTGTATCGTAAAACACAATCGGGCGGGTCGAACACAGCGCGCTGACAATTATCATCATCATCATCATCATCACCGACGACGACTATTTGATTGAGTTGTGCATGAATGTTATCGCATCGCAGTGACAGGGTCGTCGGATTTGAAAGGCTCCACTCGGGTTATTTTTGCGTGAATCGCGACACTTGTTTTTTTCCCCTCCTTCAATGTCTGTCTGTCTGCCTGCCTGTGTCTGTGTGCGCGTGTGTGTGTGTGTGTGTGTGGTCTGTGCTCTTGTTACATACACGGCAGCGCGGCGTCAAAAGTGCGGATGAATAGGTGCGGAATTTTTATATCACGTCCAATTACGTGGAAGTGTGGGTCCGGAAATGCACCAGTTTTTTTTCTCGGGCATTGTTTGAGTTGTGATTGTGACAGAGTATAAAATGCCGCTTAATCGTGGAGGCAAAACCTCTTCCGGTCTTTATCGAAACCTTCGACTGCGTTCCTGCCGGACACCCGAACGATCCAAACAACTGCGCGGCCATGAAAGCTGCGGTGGTGCTTGCTGTGCTCTTAGGGATGACCGTTTTGGTAAGTCAATCGGTAATTAAACCTTTGCGATATGGTTCTTCGAACAATGATTGTGCTTACTGATTTTTATAATTATTTTTATAATTATTTGGCAGCTTTTGGAATACGTGTATTACTTCGTGAAAAATCACTGCCAATAACTGGTTTTAAAACTGTTTTTGAAATTGTATTTTTTTATTTTGAGTAATTTAGTTAATCGTCTCGGAAATTCTCTTTCGAAATCTCCCCCAAGACATGAGTCAACTACAAACAACAAAATTCATTTGCTCATCTTTGCTTTTGCGCCATTTGTTTGCCAGGCTGAATCCGCCAGGCTGAAACGGCAAGCTACCACGACGACGGTAGCCACCACCGAGGTCCCCGCTGAAAGCGATGAGGCACCAGGATCTGCGGATGGAGAGGGCACCAGTGCCGAAGCTCCGGCCGTTGATGGGGAAGCCACTGAAGATGGGGCCAGCGTGAACGCAACTAGTGCGGGGAAAAAAGTGGCCGTCTCCGGATCCGCGTCGTCCGGCGGTGGGGTTAGCCCAGCGGCTGCGGGACGAGCCGGTAACGAGCAGAAAACCGTCACCGGTGCCGCGGGCGGAACGCCCACTGTGGCTCCAGCTGGAGTGACCACTATAGCCGCAACTCCGGCCGTGACGGCCACGACGCCCTCGGTGACTTCGGCAGCAGCAGGTTAGTGCTTTCTCCGAGCAGACGTTGGGGTCAATTTTTTGACATTAAACTTACACAAAAAAGCACCGGCGGTTTGGTGGCGGATTATTGTTGAGCCGACCGAGGGTGCTCTTGGCACAAGAATTGGGGGGATTGATGTCTTGCGTTTTATAAGCTTAAACTTCAAGTCCACTTAACCTTTCTCTGATTCTCCGTTTTTTGTTTTACGTGTGCTGATCATTGTCCGTATGTTTAAGCACTATAACATCATGAAGCGTTGGGCAGCCAAAGGTTTCGACAATTTGGTAGGGGAGAAACTCCCAATACTTCGATGTCGGTCGCATGAATCAGGTGGTAGTACAGCATCCCAGAGATGACGGCGAAGAAGTGAGCGTTTTTGATTTTTGCTCACTAATAGATTGGGTAAGGTCTAAGACTTCTTATTTTTTTTGTCATACTAAAACATCAAAAAATTGTTAAAACTAATAATCCTGGAGGTGTTGAAGCAATTGACATTGGCAAACGTAACACCAAACACCGATAAACAAAGAAGGGGTGCGGACTTGTAGTTTAAGACGTGTTTGTTTACGGGACAATGCTTACGAGCCCTCCCTCCTCACCACATCTCGGGGGGGGGGCAGAGGGCAGAAAATGAAGAACCGAGGGAAAATATGTGTGAGACAATTCAATACTTGTGTGATCCGACGAGCTCATTTTATTGAAAGTCCTCTTATAATTGGGAATTTAAAATACCTGCAGTAATCCATCAGTCGGCAAATAAATCCTCATTAGCATGCTATGTGGAACGATGGAAGGGACAACTGGGGAGACTAGGTGGCTAGGTGGCTGAATGGTCAACAAATCTGTACATATTCGTAATTGAATGACTGAATTGTAGCTACGACGACCGCGGCGACCTCAAATGCTCCATCGGTCGCATCAGCAGTGACAACCATGGCCGCAGCTCCCGTTACAACGACCTTAGCAGCGACCACGACCGTGGCTTCCGTGACGCCAGCAGCGACAACCATGGCTGCTGCTCCTCCGGCTACAACCGCTGCGGCAACTACAACGACCACGACGGCGACTGCAGCCACAACGAAGGCAGCAGAAGCTCCAGTGGTGACATCAGCAGCTACCACCACCGCCGCCGCTGATCCGGTTGTGACTACCACGGCGAATTCGGGTAGGAATACAGTATAAACAGCTAAGGACCCAATTTGATGTGAATATGAACTGTGGTTGATTTGAGGCCGAGTTATCTTTACCATTTCTATTTGAAAAGCGAAACGGTACGATCGATGTAGGATCGCTAGATGGGTCAAACGATGCGACAGGGTTTGAGGGTTCCAAGGTTGACATGGTTCGTACGACTATACAAAGAGTTCGACGGTTCGCCAGTAGGAAAATCCGATCGATCAAACAGCATGATGGTTCGATGGTTCGAAAGTGGGATGGTACGATGGGTCAAACGGTACATGGCTCGACGGTTCGTACGATACAAAGGGTTTGAGGATACGATGCTCCTAAGTTTATAATGGCTCAGATGTCACCATGGTTCGATGGTTTGATAGTATGATTGTTCGAAGAGTTCGATGGCTCGAAGTAGGATTGCTCGCTAGATCAAAACGTATGATGTTTCGATTGTTTTATGGTTCAGAGGACACGATGGTACGATGGTACGATGGGTCGAGCGGTACGATGGTTGGATGGTACAAATTGTTCCATGATTAATGGTACGAGGGCTCAACGATTCGATGTGTATGATGGTACAGTGGCATTGTCCTTGTTTATGGCCTAGCTTGCCATGTTGTCATGTAAGGATTTGAGCCAATTTGGCTTACGTGGGGAACCCATCAACAACCATCACATACACCCATTTGCAGGATTGTATAGCCGAAAATGGACATACCATTGCATTAACAGGTCATACTGTGTAGAAATCAATTCGGTCAGTCATTCAGACGTGTCAATCTATAAAACGACCATCACACCATCGTACCATCAGGAAAAAAATGATTACCGGGTATCTCATAGCGTTGTAAGCTCTTTAAATTTCATTCCATAAACCGAGATTTTCACAAAAGAGAGATAACACTTTATTTCATCGGTTATGGTGTGAATTGAACTGAATTTAACTTACCGTCAGACGGTTAACAATAACGGTGATTTCTGTAGCGGAACCAGCTGCGACTACCATGGCCGCTGCTCCGATTGTGACCACAGCAGCTGCTCCGACGACCGCGGCAGCTACTCCGGCAGCTTCGGCGGCCACAACGACGGTGGCCACCACGAAAGCAGCCGCCCCTCCCACTCCGGCTCCTGTCGTGGCACCACCGAAACCCGAAGGCCGGTCCGGATCCGATAGCCCCGCCCCCAAGGTCGCGGCGCCCTTGGTAGTCTACCCCAACGCCAACTACGAAGCCGATGGAGCCGCTCCGCCGCAGTCCCCAACACTGATTGCTGCGTTGGACTCGCTGCGCGGGAAGCCCCTGGCGGACCCGGTGAAGCTGTTCGAGATCATGGCCACCGCCGTCGCCGGTAAGGACTATCCCAATTTGGCGGCAATCCCGCCGCATGCCGACTTCTGCGGCACAGTCAAGCAGGCGGGCTTCTACGCGGACACGGACACCAAGTGTCAGGTGAGAAGTGATATATAAGCAATTGTTATCATCTGGGTAAACTAAAGCTGGTTTTCAAGTGTTTGTCATGCAGTATTTAATGGAATTTATCACCAAAAATGTAGTCGATAATCACCGAAAGACATATTTTCCAAATTCGATGAGAAAGTACTGGTACACTCAGCGGACAAACTTTGAGCAAGTTTCAGTATTCGATCTTTTCAAATTTGTTTCCAATTCCGATGGAAGAATGAACATCGGCTTAGATATCATTGTAGTGAATCTCTACTAAATTTGAACATGTATATGATTATGTATTTTTTTTACTAATTCATATATATTGTTCTCAGGTGATTCGGCGGTGCGATACAAATGGTAACCAATGGGATTACCTCTGCCCGAACCAGACGGTGTTCAACCAGATTGCGCTGGTGTGCGACTGGTTTTTCAATGTCGATTGTGCCAAGTAAGTTGCGTAACCGGGTCTTTTTTCCAATAGCTTAATTTACATTGCTTAAGGCTAAGAATGTTTTCTGTACCGTTTACAGGGCAAAGGACTTTTATGACTTCTCCAACAGTCGGCTCTATCACGCAACTTGGGCTCTGCTCGACACCCAAGCGTAGTCAGTTCAAGGGTATCCACGCACGGACGATTTTCGCGATCCTGCCATTTGATTTTGTCGAATCGTTAAAGTTATTTTTCGCTGCATATTTTCAAGCTTTTCCATTAAACTGAATTGGCCCCTGTCTTATTATTATTACATTGTACGCATCGGTGCCCGGTGGGTGAGGTTAGTATTACACTCATGTTGCAAGACGGAACTTTTCATTTTATGTCAGACGGAAGAAAAAAAGAAATATAAAAAAGCTTTTACCGTATTTCATCAAGAACGACTCCCATTGTACTGCAGTATTTAACTTACAATGTTCAGGTACGTACGGTAAGGACTACCGTAACACCCGAAATTTACAAAAAACAAACAAAAGGTTTATCGTAAATCATGAATCCTGCCTGGTTGTTCATAAATTGACAGGGGACAGCTCCTTCTACTATTTTGACGTACGTGTACAAGTCGTAGTGGATATAGTAATTCCTAATAAGCCCTCTTTGAGAGCCGCGACTTATAAGAGACGAGATTTTTTTTGTAGGCTAGCATGCCTGATCTACATGCAAAGCAGCTTATGCGGGTACTCCACCAAATAATCCCTGTGAACTTAATTCGCAGTGATATGCATACCGGATTCTGGAATGATTTTGAGACAATTTAGCCACTCCACGCGCGCCGAGTGTATTCGCGTGAAGCTTCAACAAGCCGCTCTTGCACGCCATGCTTATAAAAAAATCAAAAATCCATAGAACTCAGGTCAAGGCTGTTGGCAATCTAATTCTCTTTCCGATGTACTTGACTTTTTCGATTTGAGGTAGGAGTAGACCACAGGCGTCGTGTGACTGGAAACACTATCAAAGTGGAGGATGACTTTGTGTTCCTTTCCCGGGAAGAGTCTGGGGGCGTCTTTTTCTACCACTGGTTTCGTGATATGATTGAGAAAGAACGCTGAACTGACTTTGCTGGTCAGTGGACAAATTAGATGCCGCTGCACTGCAGGACGACACTTCTGCGGCGTACATCGCCCTTTTGGGGAATTTTTGCTTCCACTTTTTGGTGCGACTTGCTAGAACTGGTTTTCCCATCTTTCGATAGTAACAGTTCCGGATTCCACCACAATCGTTCATAAACAGCTAGAACGCATCAAAAGACATTACATACTTCCATCGATCACCCCCCCCCGAAGCTTGAGAAACCGAGGTCCGCGGTCAAGATGCTGCTCCGATTGTTTGTTTAACAGGGCATGCGTTTGCAAGTCCGATTGCAGATTTTCGCTCAAAATTTGACAAATTGTTCTTTCAGAAACATTCTACCGTTCAACCGTTTGGTCCAGGGTGGGAGGATCATCCACATTCGTCGCTACGTCCACTTTTCTGATGAGATTGTTGGTACGCTTATCCGGCAGGCACTGGGGACCGAGCTTTTTTGCTGGTTTGAAAATTCCTCGCTTCCCCCGTTTAAATTCTGTGATAACGCGAGTGACAGTAGACTTCGAACCCGAAAAGCCCAGGTCAAACAAAGCATCGACTATTTTTCTATGAGAATGGCCGTTCTGATGATGGGCCAAGATGGCGCTCCTCGTTTCAGAATTAGTTGGAGCAGGCATGGTTGATTGTTAAAGTGCCAACAAATTGGTTTTTACAACGGGTGGTTTGGTTTTACTGAAAAACAATGTGGGAGGGTTGTTACAAAAGAAATTAAATCAGCTGTTCGATGGCACGCAAACTGGTCCAACTTTGCTGCCGGCATCTGTAGTCAGATTATGCAGGCGTAATCTTTTCCTTAATTTAAGTTGTGTAACAGCCTAATACCTTAGGGGCAGACTGATACCAAACTGGTTGCGACCATGCAGCACACGGAGAAGTTATACACCGCGAAGCCACAATCACTTTTCAAAAAGCAATTATAATGACAAAATCTTCCTGAATTTCTGTCAGGTTATTGGGCATTGTATCTCTCGTAACGCCCCCGTCTCTTGAACTATTTTTTTTCGCTGTGTGATTGCGACACGCTATTTAAAATAGGTTTTGGTTTTCCGGAACAAATTGTGTTTTTTGGTAGCAAATGAGGGTGTGATCTGGACCATTATTGAGATTGGGTCTGCCATTTTTAGAGGTGGAAATTAAATTAGTTTTTTTTAATATAGTTATAGCCACATGGACAGGCATTGTAAAAAAATTAACCTTGAGGCAATGTGATCAGTATTGATCTAGAAATGACGGTTAAGTTTGTCTCAAAAGCATTCCCGAACCCGGTACGCGTACGGATATGCTACCGTATGTTACATGAGACACTCGGGACGAATATGAGCTCGCTATTTCCGGCGCATTACCGTGCCGCAAGCAAATGTAGTCGTGGGTCTTAGGAATATCCCACCCATCGTACTGATATCCCAGGAGTAATGCAATTAAAGTAAGTGACTGCCGTTTTCTCGCATGCACAGTCACGCAACAACAATTCTTCCTAGCCGGGAACAACGTAGCCGACTTACGCCTATAATTACCATCCTTAACTATACCTATATAGCCATTTACCTTAACTACCTGTGTATTGTCATCATTAAAGGAGCTCACGTCAGTTAAAGAGGACTTCACCAGCGGATTATCCTCCACCGAGAAAATTTTCGTCGATAGACCTTTCTTTTTACTGCACTCTTTCATCGCAGCTACCTTTTCCCCTGATTTTTCTGGCGGAATCTTCAAAACTTGAGTGGTTTTTCCCGGCGCAGAACTATTCATGAGCTTTTTTATTCTACCGATCTCGTGAGAAAATATGCCGATAATCCTGGTCCGTATCTTGCTGCAAACATTGCCCATCTTATGGATAATAAACGGCCACACTGCCGTGATTCAGGTTGAGATTGCCTGTCCCGGCTTCATCGACCCTCGTGCCGGTGGGAACGGAGCTCTGGCCTATCATGGACCAGCATTTGAGGCTGCTGTCAGGGAATCTAACCGTTTACATGCAGACAAATTCAACTTCACGTTAGCTTATCTATCCGACGATTCCAAGGTTGTCCCGCCGGACATTGCATTCATCTCTATGACACCCGACCTTTTGGCGGAATGGTTCTACCGAAAACGGCAATTTGCCGCGGATGGTGTGCCGGTGATTATTTCTCCAGGTACACTCAAGTGCTTTATTTTCAAAGCTTAAACTGAATTTCTCGCCTAACCGGGAAGGTATAAAATAACTAGATGGCATCTGCAAGTGGTGTTATCTTTTTTTGACCTAGGTAACTTAGACAACACTGCAGTGCATCAGCTTACCTCGGCATACAATATTCTCTGCATATCCACGTGAGTTGGATTACGCGTACTCCGTGAGAACACCAAATTACCGATCTACATCAATGTGAATTTGAAATACGAGGATGTTTGTTCTTGCACAATATTCGTAGGCTCTATTATTATATAATTTGGTTAGTCATGACATCCTGAAAATCTAATATCAATAAAGGCCAAAGGTCACGGAGGTGCGGGCTTAATTTACGTACGGGTCGTCACATATACTGTACTTTTCAGTTGTATCAAATTATACATGTTCTGTTTGCCCGTGACTTGTCCATCTGTCTGTCTGTCTGTCTGTCTGTCTGTCTGTCCCTCTCTTCTTTGCCAAAAATCTTAACCACTTAAAGTTTTCAACAATGTTCTTTTTTCATTCGTTGGCTCTGAGGAGTAGTTATTCATTATGAAAATTACGATGTCGACTCACATTATCTTCAGAATGGCCTTCACGAAATCCGAGTTTAAACTCAGGCCAGCTCCAGTGCCCATATCCTTCGGAACTGTCTCTACGCCTTCTATTGCCGCAGCGATCTTCAGCCTCCTGGTCAAGTACAATTGGCGGAACGTTTTTCTGGTACTGGATATGAGTTCGGCTCCGGTGTATCAGGGAATTCAGTCGGATATGATGAAGTCGAAAGAATCTCAGACAATCAAGTTTGACGTCAGGAAAGTTACAACAACAAATCTTTTAACCTTCAAAAGGCTGCTGGAGGATTTCGCCGCTCTCAGTCGGGGTATGTGCAAAGATTAATTCTCCTGGCGCGACCCTTTGCTGTTGATTCCAAGAACTAGAATAATTACAGATACGTCAATTATGCGCTGCAGTACATACATTGTACTATAGACATTACTACCTTACATATACTTAATTACGTATGGTCTTATTCCAGTCATGATTTTTCTCGGAGGAGCATCTCCGTTTCGACGTCTTATGGTATCATACTCAAAAAGATAGCTGGATGGATTGAAACCATTTAGCAAGCTTTCTTTTCCAGATCGACGCTGGTCGTGAAAATATGACAAACGGAGAGTTTGTCTACATTTGTGATGAACCCCTTGCCTTTCAATCCTCCTATGGATCCTTTGGATGGCAGCAAAATGACGATCAACAAAATAATGTGCAGTACAGTATAGTGGGATATGTTTATTAAGGCATCACAGTCAGACAAAAACTACTCCTTTTGTTACGCCTCCAGATCTCGAAAGAAGCCTTTCGATCGGTTTTGCTTGTGCATCGTTCTCAGTCTCTCAATTTGGACTCGTCATTGGCTCAAACAATGGCCGTTCGCTTTCGCGCGAGGTCCCTAGAGCAGTTCGGCCCGACACTGTCAGGCCCATCGGAACCGGTAAATTTATATATACATATTTAACGAATACCATACTAATAAACTTTAGCTCGTATCTTTTAATTTTAGCCACGCGAATATACTTTGACGAGTTTCGCGTCCCTTCTGATTTATGCCCAGGTACAGATCTTGCGAGGAACGTGAGAGGTTACAAATCAAAGCCAATCGTCAGTCCCCGCTTACCACAAACTTGCTTAGTAGAGCTCTCCAAACCGCACCGCACCGCCGCAGCCCGCGCAGCGGGCCCCGGTGGTGCGATTTGGAATTAGCCGCGGACTGTGGTGCCGCCGTGGCTACAATTTTCCCAACCCTGCCACATACCGCACTTAGCGCCTATTTTGGCAAATTTCTAATAATTAAGCTGAATGAAGTATGAAGTATTACCGATATCATTGTGTGCTGGAGCAAGACAGCATGCTGATTTGTTTACCTTTCGAAAAGTGTTTGTGTACGGCGCAGAGGCATTAAAACGGATTATCAATTCAGTAAGCCAGATGACCGAATGAAAGTTACATTTTCGCATCATTTTTGGCACTCAGTACATATTTTCACGCAAGAGATCCGCACTGCGAAAACTGTTGAACGATTTTCTTTTCGAATAAAATTTTGAAATATTTTCGTCCGCGATTCACGACAAATCTGAAGTGTCTTTTGTGAAAGTAAAAGGTTTTTAGCAAAGTTCAACTGATTCTACAACTAAACCTGAACTTCGCATCCGTACAGTAGAGGAGGTCGAAGCACTTCTTAAAAGTTCAGTAATACTGAACTTGGCGGTACGGTTTGTCCTTTGAAAATATCAGCTTGCGGGCCATGGCGGCGTGGTTTTAATATTGTTTTGCGGTGCGGTGCGATTTGCTGTTTGAAAAGTAGGCTGCGGATCGATTTTTTTAATCAGCGCAAACCCCGATTACTTAGGACATTACTTACGTATGCCGCTGCGACTAAAAGTTAACAATTCAGTTTCGCACGCTGAAATAGCAAACGTTTGCTCATCAGATGGAACAATTTACACGTTAAAAAAAGTAAGATTTAAAGACTCCAGGAGATCTTAGTCCGTCAGCAATTCGCTGCCATCGGAGGCTCGAAAGAAGGCTGCGCAGAACAATAGCGCGTTTCAATTTCCAGGGGGTATCAACCCAAACAACTTCCCTGAGGGCGCCCCCTGAGGGTCTAGCAGAGATTTGGAACCCCTGGAACTGCCATTCAATTCAAAATTTTAGGCTTAGTAAAATTATGTTTGGGGCTAAAGTAAATAATGAAACCTATAATAAAGTAAAGTATGTATAAAGAGAATGAAAATAAACAAAAAATGCGATTTATTACATATAGTACATTTATTAGTATGATTTACTTCGACCTCATATATAGCTTTTATTAAAAATACATTTCCTTCTAATTTAGCAATTTCAGGGGTCCATACCCTTGCCGGATTCTCAGGGACGCCCCCAGGGGAGTTGCTTGGGTTGTCATCCCCTAGAGTTAGAAACGCGCCCCTCGCGCAGACCACAATGATCTTTCAGCCCTCCTTTCAAATGGCACTGCGGTTTCCCTGCAAACCAAATCTAATTTTTGAATCTGTGAGTTTGTCGCTCCGGACTGCAGAAAAATATTTGTAGAAAACAATGTTATGGTTTATGATATATCCCTGTTGAAATGCAGAAGAGATCTTGCTCAGAGAAGAAGATAAGGTGCAAAGCCATGAGCCTGGATTAGACCACTATGTAAAAGTTGCAATCAATCGAGGATCTTGACACTGTGCACATGTGAACTGCATAACTTAGGTCCTCAACGAGACGTTAGCACATCATGGCCGAAGCAACTTACGCGACGGACGGTGGATCTCTCAGCAGTTTCTCAACCGAACGTTCCTAGCACCGGGCGGCCTTTCCGATGTGTACGTGGACTCGCACGGTGTTCGACGCGAAAGCCTTTCCGTGTCGCACTTTACCGGCGAAAATGTTTCTCGCAAGGTTTGGCATACAGCGCACGTCTGCTCCTCATATCGGCTATCGATTTGACTATTGTTGACCCTCATTTGCTAATGTTCTGCAGATATTTTTAGTCCAGTCCAGGGCAAACAATTACGAACTACAAGAACTGCTGGACCTGCTCGACACCTGGCCGGGCGGACAATGGCCCCCGCCGAACGAGCCGTTATGTGGTTTCACCCATCTTCATTGCTCGGAGACGCCAGGTAGCACATGTAACAACGGTTTTTCAGGACTTAGGCTACAAGTCCCCCTCCCTTTCCTCCTTTCTGTGCCCTCCCCTTTTCCAATGCCCGATATTGACCAATGTCTTCTAACGCGATAAAATGCAAATTGAATTATGTAGAATCCTTACTGCTTCCTGATCACAAGAAAGTTTATTCCCTACATATTGGACATTGCCCGAACGAGTGCGGAGTGATAAATCAAAACGGCAACTTCCCTCCCATGGTTTTGGTCAAACCATTTATTCCACCATTGTCTAAATTTTGTGGCTTCTACACTAAAAGATTGAGGATCAATTTAGATTGTTCAAAATATCAGATTTGATATGATTACTCAATGGGACGTTGGTCAACACTCGTTAACGCAACAGAGGACAAAAATGGGAAGGGGAAGAGAAGAGACCTTGTAGGCATTGCCGTTGTTGAAGGTTCCTTTCAGTCGAAACCGCAGAACCTCCGAGTAGTCGTGAATTTTTTTTTCTCAAAACCTACTATACATTCGATGGTTCCTTTCTGATCAGTTTAAAATTAAAAGGGGTCTGGGATCCCACTTTCAAGGATTGCAAACAATTTCCAAATATTTCCAAAAAAAAAATTGAGGTGTTCGTTCGCAGTCCGTCCAAGTGCATCAATACCTAAGCATTGTAACAGTGATCGTCTACAAAGATGAGGTAATAATGAGGATTTCTCTGACTTATGTTACGAAAAAAGGGCATTAAATTTTTTTAAACCTCGGAGGCATGGAAGTCAGACCCCCACCCCTCTGTGAGTTTTAGCATTATCTGATACGATAGACCCGATTTCGGATTGTATTTTGAAGGGAAATTCAGTTTGCCATATTCCAACCCTGGCTCACCCCTTCTGCGTCCCGGTTACGACCTGAAAAGACCCTAAACGAGCACTGGCATCTAGCTGCATACCCGCGATGGAGAGAATCTTAGAGTGTGATGAAGTGTTGATTTTTGAATGTGAAATTTAGCGGTGCTGCAAGGTGGCGGATTGGCGGCTGTTTTGATACCGATGACAGTCGGCGTTGCTGGACTCGTGGTAGCCATTCGGAAATACAGGTATCTACGAGAGATATATACAGATTATATGTGTGTATGGTTAACAGAATAGTGATAACAAATGGTGTTTACGTTCAGGTCTCATCGCGCTACGCCTTGGAGGTCATCGCCGTATAATTTGAATTCGCTGTGTCTCGTCTTACCCGGCTTCGAACCTTATGACGGCCGGTCGTTTTTCGATAGACTTCTATGTTATTAGGCGGCCATACTCACGCCGTATAAACGTAACGAATAACGACAGCAACGAGGCTTCTTCATTGTGATTTTGTATCCAATAGAAGAAGACAAACAAGCGAGGAATTACAGTGTCAGTAAAGTGTAAAGTATAAAGTTTGAGAGGAGAACTGTCGGATGTGTGTCCGATATTCATTGCAGTAAAGTCAGATAAGAAACAATCTCGCTGTCAGCGGGTACGCCAAGTTTACTTGTCGGAGGCAGGATCCACAACCTAGCAGTACTGCTATTGTACATCTACCGGTATGTATATGAAGATCCAGTTCAGATCATGTTATTTAGTAGCAGGTTTGCACGTACACTTGCTCAACATGATTACTGTAGGTACCATAGAAATAATGTTGATTTTGTCGATTGCAGTTTTATCCTAACGAATCTTTTAAGACCTAGCCGTTAATTGCGCGAGCGAGACAGTGCACAATGCAAATATAGACAACGCGCTACTTTCTCTGGGTGTGTACTCGTCTGGCGAGAAAACATAGGTGGAATATTGCCTAGTTTAGACTTCTCGTCTCTTTGCAAGGCAAACTAAACAGGTCTACTACGCCTTAAGCGTGAAAACGTGTTCCCGTTTCTGGACAGTGGCCGGTAATATCGATTTGAGTTTTCTCTGTAGGACACTTTGCAACTAAACCAGTCACCGCTGCAACTGATGCATTTTTCATGTTTCTTATTCAGTAGCTCTACAAAAAATTCGCTTGATTGCTTGATTACATTGCAACCCTGTTGATTGATTGATTGGCGCTGAAAAAAATGTTTTAGGAAACAATTTGTTAGGCTTTTTTGTATTGTTTTAGATGTTTTTTTACTTATAATTTAGGCGATCAATTGATTGAATCAATGATCAAATTTAGGTTTAAATAATTAGGTATAGAAAAGAAGAAATTCATTCGATCATTCATTCAATCAACTGATCGCCTAAGTAATACGTTACAAAACATCTAAAACAATCTAAAAAAAGGATGACAAATTGCTTCCAAAAACATTTTTTCAGCGCATTTTTTCAATCAATCAATCAACAGGGCTGCAGTGTAATAAAGCTACCAAGCGAATTTTTTGTAGATACTGAAAAAGAAAGAGGAAAAATAATCGCTTCGACATTGGTCAGTGTTAAATAACGACTGCGATGTGTGCGATTGATTGTAACATTGCTCGCGTTGTATTGATTACATCACCTATCATTCAATGCATCAGTCTGCAACGGTGAACGGTTTAGTTGCAAAATATCGCACAGAGAAAACTCAAATCGATGTTACCGGCCACTGTCCAGAAACGGGGACAAGCTTTTTTGCTTAACCCGTTAACGTCCAATGGTGTACAAATGTCGACAGAGCGACCTTTGATTTTTCATTCGCAGAGCGTTCGATCGATTTTGGCAAACTCAACTGTTTTTGAGATTTCAGCTGTTGTTCCAAAATCAGAGATCATTAGTTTCACGTTTATTGAATGACAAATGTCCGACAAAAATGGTCAAATTCGCCAGTTTTGTCTACTTTTGGGTCGCTGAGGTCGCTGACTGCCAACAAAATGCTAAAGATGATAAAAAAATACGAACTCTTTTGAGTTTATCAGATCGATCATAGCTTGCTGACTTAAAAAAACTTGTTTGGATCGGATGAATGGTCAGGTTGTGACCATTGGTCAAAACAAGTCACCAAATTTTCGCTGAAAAACGACCAGAACTGATTCCTACGAAAAATTGATAATTGATTAATTGGTAAAATGCTCAAAAAAGTGCCAATCCCCACTTGACACATTTTTTAGCAAAAAATTTATTCCTATCTCTACAATGGACAGTGGTCAAGCTAAAAACAAAATTTTTGCCAAATCATCCAAAAAAATGAATTTTTTTTTCCTAATTGAGTGAAACTATTCCAGGGAAAAATACTTTTAATGCTCAAATCAAGTCGGATCTGGTAGTGGACGTTAACGGATGAAGACGTAGTAGACCTGATTAGTGTGCCTTGCAAAGAGACGAGAAGTCTTAACCAGGCAACATCACACCTATGTTTCCTCGTGGGGATATGTAGCATGTATCACGTCGTATGTATATATAGCCATTTCAATTTTGATCAAACAAGCGTTCGCCCTTCCCCTTAATAATAACAGTTAAGGGAAGCAGTGCCCCGTCACTTGATGAATAACGCACTAGGAAAATACGGGCAATTAATATTTACACCTTACGCGCACGTCATCTATTGTATCTTATCATAAGACAGAAGCGCGTTTGGATTACCAGGTGGTGACAACCCAAGGAACTCCCCCTGGGGAGCGCTAATGAGCCGATGGACGTCTTGACCCCTGGAATTGCCACTCAATTTGAAACGTTACAAAAATAAGCCTGGGGTTAAAATTAAATATCAAAAACTAAACACAATAAACATGAAATAGAATGTACGGGGTTCGGAAATGCTTTTGAGACAAATTTTGTCACGCCCACAATCGCAGAGTGTACACAGTTAAGAAAAAACCTAAATTTCAGTTTCTTTTTACGCCTATGGGCTACAAAATAAGTGTTCATTGGTTGGTCCTAAAACTAGTCGGGGCTTTGCTGTGTAATATTTTGTGGAGTCCGGTGGAAATTACCCGTGGCCCAGCGCAGTGCGGAGTGTTATTATTTATTCGCGCAAAACTCCAACAAACCGCTCTTGCGCGCCATGCTTCTTTGTAATGAAGGCTCCAATCTTGATGACTCCTTTCACACGTTTTAATTTCAATCTAATTAAATTCGTGTGACAGACTAACACCTTAGGAGTAAACTGATACCAAACTGGTTGCGCGCATGCAGCACACAGAGA
>LRSR01003203.1:0-16844 GCA_001579985.1 Hypsibius dujardini
GTTGCAGTCCCTTGAGCTAGATTCCTGTTAGCATAATACTCTACTAGCCCGATAACTCATCCCACGCTAAGTAAGACAAACAATTGTCGATTTCCGACGCACTCTGCGGCTAGAGTCAACAACAGTCTGGATCGCAATACCAGTCCTCGAAGTACGGAAGTGTTGATGCATATGCGACACAATAGTTGTCTGTAGATTCTCTCATGATGGGGGCCTTGAAAGGTCACGGCGAACCATGCGGCAACGCGATGCACGTGCAGACGACCCTCCTGACCAGCCTCGGTCTCATTCCCATCATCAACGGAACAAAGTCCAAGTTCTTCAGCAAACTTCCGTACTTCACCACCGTCGTCATTATCATCGGCTGTACCGTCTTGTTTGCCGCCCAGCTCGGTATGGTCATTGATGGAAAAAATACTAGAGTTAATCAACCAATCAGCTTGTCCACATGCAGTCTGCTAAACTTTTAGCCTAATTATAGTAGAGAGTATTTAATTAATTTAAATGTTTGTCGTTTTACCCACTTGAACTTTTGTGACTGCAGTTCAGTTCTTTCACTTAACAAAAAAATTAAGGCATGAAATAAATTCGCTACTAAAAGCTTCAGTTTGCTTAGCGAAGCGATATCAAGCTCTGCCTCACAATTCCTCCATTTATTTTCCATTATTTATGTAAACATGTGTTTGTCGACTTTTTTGTCTCCTTGTCTTTTGTAAATTCACGTAATATAGTAAGGGTACTGTATTTTCGCGTTAGACAGGGACAGCGTAAGAGCTATGGAATGTTTAATCGGCCACGCGGCGCTTGTGCTGTGTGTACGGTGCACACAGCCGCGCACACGTTCCACTCCAGTACGACTGTCCCTGTCTAACGCGAAAATACAGTTTTCAAAGTTTGCTTATTTGCAGCGTTTATTTCGCTATTTCAAACTCGCTAAGCTTCCTGGTTTTGCACGCCCTTGCAGCGGTGATACGAGAACACGCCCCCTGGCTTACCTGAGGCTGTGCCTCCTTCGCTAATCTCAACTCACATGGACCACTCACAAGACAGATGCACACAATTAGCGAGCAGATAACCGAGAAAAGCAGCTCCTTGGCTGCTTTTCTCGCTTATCTTCAAAACCAGGGAGATTAGAGAGTTTGAAATAGCGAAATGAACGGTGCCAATCAGCGAATACCTTTAGTGTCTTACATAATCGTTAGGTAATCTATGATTGTGATTGCGCGTTAGTTGAACTGCTTAAACAGAAATGTGAGTGATGTTCAGCAGTGAGATTTTCGCTTGTCATTCTACTAAACTCTCATTCTCTACCTTGTTTGTCAACCTAGAATTCTACCGATAGGGCTCAGGCCTATCAGCGATGAGGTGCTCATAAGTTACGGGAAGTATTTCAGATGCCGAATTCAAATTTTCCTCGAGTTCGACTGTAAAAACGTCGACTTCCTAAACCAATTATTTGATTTAATGAATTTTGCCCTCGAAATTCAAATTGGAATTAATTGGCATCACTAGAACTCCTTTTGAATGTCAGGGGGCGGAGCTACAGGCCATTCTTGGCCATTACAATCAAACTCGGAGAAATTTTAATCTTCCGTCTTAATTTTCCCAACTTTGAAATTCTGCCCAAAAAGAGTTCTTGTGACAAGAAAATTGAAATACATTTGGAAAAGCGTCGTAAATTGGGTTCTACATTTTTGTGTGAATGGTCTGTTTAAGTGGGAATTGTTTGACCACGCTGCCACTACAGTGGCAGGTTTGAAACGGGTTACGCGAAAGGTGTGGTCGAATTTAGACCAAAGTAAAATTAATAACGCTTTGCAATCCTGGCCGGAACGTGTTAAACTTATGTGTTGGGTGGTACCCAACAGTTACGCAACACTTACTAGTAGCATTGTCTATCTACCTAGTTAACCCATTCCTACCTACCCTCACATTCTATAATGTACTTACTCAGCTATTATTGCGTACATAATTCCGCCATGTCGGCAGGAAATAGTACGTTAGATCAGGAACTATTCCATATCCTTGACTATATAAGTGTGTGTTCTACAGTAATTTGGAACAGTTCCTTTCTTTCCCCTCTAATCTCCTCTACCAGTAAAGTTTTACTACTATTCTTCTCCTATTACTTAGTCTAATAGCTTGAATGTTCAGGTTCTTCCGTCCTAGTAGGGACGGAGGCCTAACATATGATAGAGAGGCAATGGGCTTCAAATCGAGCATTTTTTTGAAAAATTTGAAGTGAAATTGTGCACGCGGGAATTAATTAGAAACTGAGCACCATCAAGGGATTTAACCTCTGTACTTCGAAAATTGGCTTATAGCAATCCAGAGCAGAACAGATAGGCTTCACAAAGAGCCCTCAGGAAAGCAAATTGGTTCTGAAACCGATTTATGAAAAAAATGACGCCAAAAGTGCTTTTTTCATGTGTTTTGAAATCTTTCAGATCAAAAAATATTGGATCGTTCCCGTTTTTGGTTTTTCAGTACAAATATACATAAAATGAGTATATTTGTTGCTTGAATTGAGACCGTAGAGTCGAACAATACTGAGGTACAGCATGTGACAAACATTCCCTAAAATCGGATGGACAAGTTAGCGACAGTCAGTCAAATTAGGCTCTGCAGTGATACTTTTCTAACAGGCCATCGACAAACGTTCGGGAAAGTACAAAAACATGCACAGGAATTGGTCTTGTTTAAATAAGACTTTTTTCATTTAAATAAATAAATAGGCCGATTTTCGGCATTTTAAATACAAATTTAAATATAATTAAACAAGACTAATAGGAAGAGCAATTAGAGTGACGAAGAAGACTTTTCCTAAACTGAATCATCTTCGTTTAAGCTAATAACAGGGACATGATGAGTTGCGTACAGTTCCTCCGTCAACCGATCGCGCGTGTCCAAACGGTAGTGAATACATCTGTATTACAGGTATGGTCATTCACGCAATCTTCATCACAGACGATCCCAACGAGCCACAAGACTTCAAACTGAAGGTCAACTCGACGATGCAACTGTTGACTGACTTGACGTATGGTTTGATGTGTCTGCGAGCGATTGCCGTGCTGAGTTTTCTGGCCAAGCATCGTCGCGCTTGGGGGACGTTGGTGAAGCGAGCGAACAACGTGATCCAAAAGATTTCCATGCGGGACTCGAGCTACCCAATTTTCAGCGAGGTCTGGAGGAAGACTTCCCTGCTGGCGGCGGTCTTGATCAGCGTAGCGGTTCTCCTCGTGGAGTGCTGCAGCTGGTCCGACGAATTCCTCTATAAGTACGACAACCAATCCATTTTCGCGACGAATGCGTTAGGTGAGTGTGCGATCAAGTTCATTTTCAGAAGAACATAAACAGAACAAAACAGAACAGAACAGAACAGAACATAGCAGAACAAAACAGAACAAAACAGAACAGAACAGGACAGAATATAGCAGAACAAAACAGAACAGAACCGAGCAGAACAAAACAGACCAGAATAGAATAGAACATAGCAGAACAAAACAGAACAGAATCGAGCAGAACAAAGCAGAACACAAGAGAACTGCGCTGTAGTAGGCCAGCATCAAATTAGAACAGATCTAGAGAGCAGATGAAAGCGGGTTCACAGTAAGGAAAAAAAGAACAGTTAAGAAGAACGAAGAAGCATGAAACCGCAAAGCGAACGGAATGCAACAGAAAAGTATGCTAAGCAGAACAGAATCGATCGTACAGACTAGAACCATTGAACGAACGAGGTCAGCTTGTGCCAAAACGCTGCTTTCTCTCGTCTTTTAGCCCCGCTTCCGTTGAATTTTCCGGTTTGGCCGTACATCCTCCTCTGGACGATTTTCGTCACCGTTCCCTTCGTCGTGAGTCTCCAGCTGAGCGCCTGTCTGATGATCTTCGGCCAGATCTTGACCGATTCCATCCGGGTGATGACGAAGAAGCTGGAGGACTTGATCGACATTGCAAAGTTCGATTACGATGAGAATCAGGTGGACCGGAGCTTCGACGATCTGGCCGTGAAGTGTGCTGCCACAACGAAAGCCGTGGAGGAGACCATCGTGTTGCATTTAAGTGTGGTGCACTTTTCGGACGCGTTGAACTCGGTGTTTGGCGGGCTGTTTTGTGCGGGCTACTGCTTGGATGTGTTGATGCTGCTGTCGTATGTCGTCGGTCTGTTGGCCGGCGCGGTGAAGGAGGCCGATGTCACCGATGTGGTGGAGAACACTTTTGGGGCGCTGATTTTTTGCGTATTTTGCGTGGTGTTCTACACGCCGCTCATTATGGCGTACGAGCAGGTAAGGGCTTGTTCTGTTCTGTTTTCAACCACAGTCAAGTACTTTAGAAACATTGCCGGATCGGCAAGTAGTCTAACGAAAAACGTAACAAAAATAACAGAGCGGAACCGCAATTTTCACTTGAAAGTAGGGAACATGGACAAATTGAATGGCTATAAACAGAACATAAAACACATTTATGGAAAGGAACATAGATAAGAGTGGAGTTCTACAGAACAGAACAGAACAGTACAGAACAGAACAGATCAGGACAGCGCAGAACAAAACAGAACAGAACAGAACAGAACAGAACAAAACAGAACAAAAAAGTACAGTACAGAACAGAACAGACCAGGACAGCGCAGAATAGAACAGAACAGAACAGAACAGAACAGAACAAAGAAAATCGATCAAAAAGAACAAAGCAGAGCTGATAGCAGAGTAAAACAAAAGAGAACAGAACAGAGTAAAACAGAACAACCGATCGGAACAGAATAAAATACACAACTGACTACTACTAGATCCAGCAAGAGCACTAGAGAACAAAATGGAACAGAAATGAACGACCGAAATTACCCCGCAAAACATGTACTTGTTCTTGCGTAAATAGGAACAGTTTAAGGCCAGTCAATGACGTGGTTAATCAATTTCATCCTTTCAATTTAATGCCATCAAGAATTGTTCTGAAGGAGACTACTGTTGATAGAGCAAACTGAAAGTGTTGTTTACAGGGTATCAAATTCAACCAGACGTTCAGCCGATTGTCCAATTCCCTCCTGCCAATATCTCGCACTGCGGCGGTACGTTCCTATTACGTTCCTCTCACTCACTTGCGCGTGTATTTGGTCAGTATATTTGGTCTGTCATCTTTCTCAAGGGACGGTCGCTTTTCACTCTGCTGCAAATATACGCCGACGGGAACACGGAACCGCTGATCGAATTCCACGGGGCAGAACTGATCCACGTGACCCGGGTGTTTGTCGTCAAGGTCTGTTTCGCCGGTAAAGTCAGGCGGAGTTCTTTTCGGGGATAATTTTTTTTGTTGGAAAAACACAGGAAGATTCCAATTTCAGTTTCACCGCGAAATTGTGACTTGTAAAATGACATTCCGCATAATCTTCTTAAGACCATTCCATTCCAAATTTAATTTGGAGTCGATTGGCATCAGCCAAAAAAAGGTCTGAACTCAGTGGGCGGAGCTACAGACTGAAGCTGAACAGTTTCGCTGGAATTATCGCTCCTTTTTTCAGAGATCCCGGAGCTCCGCCCCCTTGATCTCTGAAAATATTTTGCGTAATGCCAATCGACTCGAAATTAAAATTGGCATGAAAAAATGTCAAAATAATTATTTTCACGTGAATTCTAAAACAACATTTTTACACCGAAATTGAAGGAAAATGGGATCTTCCAGTGTTTTCACAATTTTGAAATATCACCCAAAAAAAAAACCTTGCCCGACTTTACAGGTAAAATAAATTTTTATTATTCATCACTAATGTAGGTCTAACAAAAAAAAATATTTCGAAGTAATTATGAATTCGGCACTTGAATAATGCCCTAAGTTAGTGGAGCGATCGTCTACAATCACCACAATTAATTATTCACATTAAGCAAAATGCGCCATGACACGAACTCCTTTCCTCGAAACGAAGACACGAGGCGCTCGATTGTGGAACAAAAAGCGAACAGACCAATGACAAAGTATTTCCTCGGTAGATAGCGACAGCGCAAGGGTCACGTGACGTAATGGTTGCTCGCTGTACACGTGTGTACGACTGTATGGCATGCGAGGTACAGCCACGGCACACGCTAACGAGCAAAGAGGGGGGGGACCAATTTAACGTCACACAGCTCGTGCGCTGTCGCTGTCTATCGAAGAAACACAGCAACACTTCGTGTGATGTAGGGATGGCATCAAATGTCAAACTCAGACCAAATCAAGTTAAATCAAATCAAATGGGGGGGGGGAATAAAATGTTGGAGCACTGGTCTTTGCCTCATGGATTAGCTCAGCGAGAATTTGCCAGAGCGGAGAAAATCGGAGAGGCTACCCTCCGCCGGTGGCTAATGCAAGAGCCTGCTATTTTGGTTGATTGATCTCTTGATTGAAGATTTGTGAAGATGATTAAGCGTGTGGGCGGTTGATTGATCTCTTGATTGAAGATATGGGAAGATGACCAAGCATGTGGGCCGTTGATAAGTTGCTTGATTGAAGACTGAGGCGCATTTCAGTGGGTAGGTGCTTTTGTACGCACATCTGGGGCTTTATATACGGAAACGCGGTTTGCGTGGCGCCGTAGAATCGCGTCGCTACATTACTGCTCTTTTCATACTTTGCAGACGTTTGCATTTACCGCGTCGCTGGCGGTCGTGGCGTACCGCATCATGTCCAAGCAACGGGCGGAGCAGATGATAGCTGATGCCATGGCGATGATGGACACGCACTTGCAGATTCACGACGGACACAATGGAACGACCCATCATTAAAGTGAACTCTTACTTACTGTTTTATCGCGTTAGACAGGGACAGTCGTACTGGAGTGGAACGTGTGCACGGCTGTGTACACCGTACACACAGCACAAGCGCCGCGTGGCCAATTAAACTTTCCACAGCTCGTAGGCTGTCCCTGTCTCGAACATTAGTATCGACCATTATTAAAGCTGCAGATGTGCTGGGCTATATCTTCACTCACAAGGGGTCGGAACGGGTCATCACACCCCGATTTCCCTGAATTTTTTTTTCCAAATAGTGAACTTAATTTGAAGATTTTAGAAAAGTATTCCAGCGGCCCTCGAGGTCTGGTATCGGCAGGAACAAAATCGAAAGTTTCCAGACCTCCCTAACGGATTTACCATACGATTCAACGGCTGATTGGTTGATTTACTCTAGCTTAAAGTTTTGTTTTATTTTTTTACACCCTTACCTGCGTTTAAAAAACGCACATTTTTAAAAATAAATAGGACACCTCGACCTATTATTTTAAAAGTTATAACAAGTATGAAAAGTACACTGACTAGTGGGAAAAAATTTAAAAAACGGCCTAGCAATCTGTGTCTGCCTCACACGGTGCACCAGATGCAAGATGCTATGGCAGGCCGTGTGGACACATAGTAATAGTACTTGTACTGTACGAGGTAAAGGCCGTTAACCAGGCCGCTTTTAGAAATCGTAACTTAATCAGGCCGGTTTTTTTAACGTTGATTTCCCGGCGCTGCAGTGCTGCTACGCCATAACAAATGGCTTGAAAACATTCAGAAAAAGTCTTTGACCCATTTTAGTTCGTTCCTAAGCCTCACGGTTCGAATTTGAGTCCAAAAAATGGAATAGAAAAATCTCAATGGACAAGTGTGCAAGTAGTCCGGTAGAGGCGCCACTTCGGTTCCATCTCCCTGGGTTAACTTCGTAAAAACGACTTATGCGCCACCTGTTGGCTGCCGGCCTGGTTAAGTTACGATTTCTAAAAGCGGCCTGGTTAACGGCCTTTACCTCGTACTGTGTGAATAAGTGTGCATACGAAGTTTATTTATCCTGTTGCTCTACTTTCATGACAGTTTTGCGGAGTTTTATTTACTTTTGAAAATGAAAATTAATCCGTTTAACGTATTCCGCCGGCTCGTGAGGTTCTATGAAAACGAATTCAAGGAGTCATCGGCTGAAATAAACGGAAAGAAGCTCAAACTTGCTGATGAGATAGCATGTAAGTAGTTTTATGGTAAAATCAATCTATCGCTTGCCTGTACAGCGCATGTTTTTTTACTTACTCAATCATGTCTTACGTTAACAGCGCTGATCGACCACATCCTAGACTCTTCGGAAATGAGAGTTGAAAATGAGACAGAACTCGATATCCGCCAACGTAAGATAATTCTGTCTGTCTGTCTGTCTGTCTGTCTGTCTGTCTGTTCCTGTCTGTTCCTGTTTGTTATTGTTTTTTCCTCTGTCTGTTCTCTGTCTGTTTTCTGTTTTTCCGTTAACCCATGCCCTTGATTAATATTAAAACTGTCTAATTATTAGGACGCCGAACCTTGTCATTCGGGCATCCAAATCGGGGAAACTGGACAAGGCCATCCTGAAGGACTTCTACAAAGAAGTCTTTTTTACTAGGGTCACGAAGCCTACTCTTCTGCTGGTTGATTCCTGGGGTGCATATGGATGAGGTGCTCGTGGATGAGTGCAAGCCCAAGGATCTCGACTTGAATGTGCGAATTATCCCACCAGGAACAACAGAAAAAGTGCAACCTTTTGATGTGTTCTATTTTTGGCAAAAGAAGACGTTTGTCAAATTCGGCGATGACCGAGTGATCATTGATGATATTCCGATCATTTGACACCAGCGTAACAATCTCATCCAGCTCCAATCCCTTACCCATGACCAGTTCTGCTCACCGCGTTTCCGAGCTGTTGGGCAATACCCTTGATACAAGGCGGGATACTTGGATGAACGGCCCCGGCAATTCGACACACCGGTAGAGTTCTGCTTCAAGGGACCAGGTGTTGATGCGGGTGACTCTGCCGAAACTGTACTGACTCTATGCTTTTTAAATGTGGCTGTTATCAAGAGAATTTCTGCTTCGCACATTGGTGGGGGTTGGGCTATGATTCCGACGGCGAGCTGATCAAATGTCAGTACTCTACTCATTAAATTTACTAACATTCCTTTTTTCGTGCTTCTTGGCGCTTTTGTCCACCACGGCGCCACATTCGGCCGTAGCGTGTTTCATTTGGTGCACCGTGTGAGGCAGACACAGTCTGCGAGGCCGTTTTTTAAATTTTTTCCCACTAGTCAGTGTGCTTTTCATCCTTATTATAATTTCTAAAATAATATGTTAAGGTGTACTATTTATTTTAAAAAATGGGCGTTTTTTAAACGCAGGTAAGGGTGCAAAAAAATAAAACAAAACTTTACGCTAGAGTAAATCAACCAATCAGCCGTTGAATCGTATGGTGAATCCGTTAGGGAGGTCTGGAAACTTTCGATTTTGTTCCTGCCGATACCAGATATCGACATCTGAAACTGTCCGCTTCTTTGCTGGCAGACCCTCTGTAAATGGGCTTTTCTTTCAATTTTGTTTCGATGTACCGTAATCTCCCGATCTCAAGGGAGAGTTAAGCCCCACCCCCTCCAGTCATCGGTTGACTGTTCAATCGGATTCACTGTGTTGTGATTGGCTGAAATTTAACAGTAACTTGACAGCGATTGATTGATTGATTAAGCGGAATTTCTTGATGGACACATCGAATCAGTTGATTGATTGATTGCAGGTAAACAATAGCAAACGGTGATGAAGAGATAAGATCCGGGGTGGATCAAATTAACTGGTAGGGCAAAAAAGTGTCCCTTCAGATCGGGAGATCATGGTAAGTAGCGACCTTCTCCGGAAAGAATTATTTTCAACGGTGACTAAATCAAAAGCGTCGCCGGATTTAAAAAAACACACAATTTTTTTTAAAATTTAAAATTAAATTTGGAATGGGACACAGTGTAAAATAAATCATATTATTCGATTCGGTTCGATTCGGTTCGATTCGGTTCGATAAAAAACGTCATTTCTTCAGTGAAGATCAAGGAAAACGGAATTCTTTCAATTGTTTTCCCAACTTTGAAATTTCTCCGAAATTTTTTTTGATCTCGTGGACATAAATTTTATGAGTCCTCCCTAATATTGTACAACTTAAAAAAAAATACAGCGGAAGCATTCTGCGTCGTCCCAAGGGGGTGTCACTTTTCGGCATCATCTCTCGTCAAATGAGCACCTGTTGGGGGTATCTGCCCGCTTATACCGCCATTCAACCGTACGACAGAATCGCATCAAAAAATAATTTCTAATTACGCAACGCCGTGTGTGTGCGGCAAAAACATGACATTATTATGATTACCTGATCCGGAGTGCTTACGTAAGGCGCCACCGTGCGGAGAGGAGCCAGGCGGTTCCTATCTCCCCCCCTGTATGTATGCACTGTATCTTCGCGTTAGACAGGGACAGTCGTACTGGAGTGGAACGTGTGCACGGCTTGTGTGCGCCGTACACACAGCACAAGCGCCGCGTGGCCGATTAAACGTTCCACAGCTCGTACGCTGTCCCTGTCTAATACAGTATATGTATATGTGTGTGTGTGTATACATGTATATATATATATACATCCGGTCGCCGCAGTTCCGATTTCCGTCAACAGGGCAACCGCCACCTGCGTGTGTGTGTGTGTGTGTGTGTGTGTGTGTGTGTGTGTGTGTGTGTGTGTGTGTGTGTGTGGCCGTATGGTGGCGTCTCTAGCACGCCCGCATATCGGGGTACCTTAATTACGAATCCCACGGATGCATTCCTTATGTAAGTATAGGTAAGCATCCTGCTGGCTTTTGCTTGATCACTTTTACTGTTTACTCGGTTAAATCTGGACTCTTTTCGTCCAGGAAATTTCCGGCGAACTGTTTCACCCAAGTTAGACCACATCATTTCCGAATGTCACGGTGGGGCGCGTTTCTATTACCAGGGGCGTGGCAAAATCCACTGGGCGCGCCCCCTGGGGTCCGGCAGGGGTCTGGACCCCTGAGATGTATAAAATGTTGAGTATAAAATTTTGGATCGAATGGCAATTCCAAGGGTCCTCAGACTCTGCTGGACCCTCAGGGGGCGCCCCTTTGGGGGGGGTTGCCACCCCCTGGTTACAGAAACTCCCATGCACCTCGTGTATACATATATCGCATGCTCGCGATCTAAGCTCCGCCTCTCTCGGTATGGTCCTGCACTCGATTGAACGTTCAATCTAATTCACTCTTCTCTGATTGGCTCATTTCGTACCGCTTACTCCTTGTGCTCGATTGATTGATTGGTATCAGTTATCAGCTAGGAAATCTTTCCACACCGAATCGTCAAGAAATTTTAGAATTTATTTCAGAATCTTGGGAGAAGATCACCGAGGAATTCCTTCGTGAAAATCCGGAATCGAGCAAAAAGAGTAGATTCCCTCGTCGTTGATTGATTGATTGTACAGTCGTGCTTCCCCGTGTGTTGGTCCCTACAGTGGCAGTTTGGTGAACTGAACTGAATAGGCACGGCCCGGGTCGGTTAAAATTTACGGGTTGGGCAGGAAAGTGTCCTCTTGAGATGGTGCGAGCATACGGTAGAGAGGCACGCTGGGCAGCTGCCAGCAGCGTGGGGGTATGACGGTTCCGGGTGACAGGTGCTAAAGAAGTACGCGCCACATGCTGGAAACACACAATTTCCGTCTCTCTCATAAACTTGACATTGAAAAATCTCACAACAAAAGTGTGTGTACGGTGTGTATAAAAACGCGGCTTTGTGTTTGTGTGTGTCGGGGGGAAATAGATTTCGATCCGCTCAGACAGTGTCCAACTTTTCAAGATCAGACTGTGCTGTGAAGCGTGCAAGCGTCGTCGTCATTGCATAACTCTCTTTCTCTCTTGCGGCTGACCACGGTTGCACTGCATAAGACGTCCTTCTTCCGTCGCTTTATTTACCCGCGCTGCTTTTTCTGCTTGTTTATTCACTAAATTATAAGAAGTATTAGTTCTATGGAGAAATACGTGATCTGGATTGTCTCCATCGGATTGGGCATCATGATGACCTTTCAGCAAGTCAACGGTGAGCGATGTGGAAATATGCCCTTCTTATTCCAGGAAACCATTGCTCATGCTAGGGAAACTCACTGGGAAAACTAAACAAAAGTTAAAATAAAACTTTTAACGATCAAATGTTTAAACTGCGAGACAGGGGCTAATACTTGAACAATCAACCAATCAACCAGAGAGCTTGGGAGCAATCGGAATGGTTGATTAGTTGATTACCTACTATACAGCGTGCGTTGGTTGATTGGTTGATTGGTTGATCGCTTACTATACAGCGTGCGTCGATTGATTGGTTGATTGATTGGTGGATCGCTTACTGTACAGTGGGCCTTGGTTGATTGGTTGATCGCTTACTGTACAGTGTGTCTTAATTGTTCTGACAGGATTGCCTGTTCTTACGAACGGAGGAGACAGCTATCAGGATGCTCCTGCGAAACGACAGGTTCGACGAACAGCAAATGTTTTTTTTTGGTTTATATGATTAATTGTGGGACTAACTATTTTTTTTCGTGGGATCATCAATTTCGCTTCGGAACATCAGAATATGGTTAGTTGTTAATTCGTCAACAGAAAAATAGACCAAATTTGATCATTAACCGATCAATGATCAATGTTTGATTATTATCTGATTTAACAATATTTTTTTCAGGGCGAATCGGTAAGCAGAATATTCTTCTGACTAATAAGCTGAATCGATCTTGATGTTGAATTGATCTTGTACCATTCATTCTGCGCGGGATTCATTGGAATGATGTTTTCATCGTGTACTCTTCTTCTTCTAGCTGGTATGAGAAACAAGACGTTTCGTTTCTTTCGTATCGATGCTTAAACATCTTTTTTAACAGGCTTGCTTGGTAAGAACTCACAGCAACATGACTTGAAAAATATTCGCGAAATTTGCTAACTCTCTTTCTCGCCATTTCTGCTTCAAGATAAACGTCCGGGTAAGTGACCTATTCAATAAGCAAAATGCGCCATGTCACGAACTCCTTTCCTCGACACCGAAGACACGAGGCGCTTAATTGTGGAACAAAAAGCGAACTGACCAATGATAAAGTACTTCCTCGATAGATAGCGACTGTATTTTACTGTATTCGCGTTAGACAGGGACAGTCGTACTGAAGCAGAACGTGTGCACGGCTGTGTGCACCGTGCACACAGCACAAGCGCCGCGTGGCCGATTAAACGTTCCATAGCTCGTACTGGAGTGGAACGTGTGCACGGCTGTGTGCACCGTACACACAGCACAAGCGCCGCGTGGCCGATTAAACGTTCCGCAGCTCGTACTGGAGTGGAACGTGTGCGCGGCTTGTGTGCACCGTACACACAGCACAAGCGCCGCGTGGCCGATTAAACGTTCCACAGCTCGTGTGATGTGTGCTCGTGTGTTGCTGCACACAAGTCGATCTGCTCGTGAATTCGTGAGCCGTTGATGTGTGTGACTCACACACGATCTCACGATCAGTTGGACGTCGTGTCTTCGTGTCGTCCGTCGTGTTGGGAAAGAGGATTCTGTGTGATGGCGCATATTGCTTAATGTTCATTTACAAACCGAACCACACAGTCGAATCAGAAAAGTTCAAGCGAATCATTTTCTTCTCATTTGCTTCTCATTAGAACTGCCCAGCGGTAAGCCAACTTCAATTTCGGTGATCTTGCCACTGAGATTTAATTTGCATATTCCCGCCCTTCAGCTTGACCGAGCGGCCAAAAGGTCAATTCCGGTATGTGCCATACGTTTATTTTCAATTTTGTTGACTACATTTAAATTCAGATTTAAATTTTGTCATATCTAACTTAAATTTAATTTTAATTAAATAACTAAATAAATTCTTAACTTAAAGTAACTATTAAACATTAGTTTAAATTATTCTCATACTTTTATTTTTTAATTTTAATTTTAATTCTTATTTCTGTTTCAATTTAATATAATATAACATAATTTTATTTTATTTATTTTATTTTAATTTAGTTTAGCATAATTAAATTAAACTAGGTTTAATTAAGTACAATTTAATTTAATTTAAATTAGTTCATTTTAATTTAATTTAAATTAGTTCATTTTAATTTAATTTAAATTAGTTCATTTTAATTTAATTTAAATTAGTTCATTTTAATTTTATTTATTTATTTATATTGCCGAACAGAGTAAGCAACAAAGTGTCGCGCGGATGGAGCAACAGAAGACGCCAACTGGTCTCAGCAGACCGGACGAAACGTGGCGCGATTGGCTGCTGGTGCGACCGGAAGACGCATATTGGATGTCTACAGGGTACGACTACCCTGCCGTAACAGCTGAGGAGCCGTGAGAACGGGAGACCACTTCGTCAAAGAGCACTTCTCACATGGGAAGATTTTCAAATGTCAAATTCCGAATCGTCCCTCACTATTATTTTTTTTTTGAGATAGTCCCATATTTATCATGAACAAAAAAAATATTTCGCCGATGTGGTACCAGAGAGCTTTTTTTTGGCGGAATTTCAAAGTGCAAAATATCCACTGCAAATCAATCTGCTGATTGATTGATTAGTTCAGCGTTCGTTCAGTGCAAGTGATTTAATAATTGAGCACTAGTTCAGTGCAATTGATTGATTGATTGATTGAGCACTAGTTCAGTGCAATTGATTGATTGATTGATTGAGCACTTGTTCAGTCCAACTGATTGATTGATTGATTGATTGAGCACTAGTTCAGTGCAATTGATTGATTGATTGAGCACTGGTTCAGTCCAACTGATTGATTGATTGGTTGATTGAGCACTTGTTCAGTGCAAGTGATTTAATAATGGAGCACTAGTTCAGTGCAATTGATTGATTGATTGATTGAGCACTTGTTCAGTGCAATTGATTGATTGATTGAGCTGATGTTGTATCGCTTAGACTTATCGACTGATTTTGGTTCAAAGAGAAAGTTTACTTGGCGACTCGACGGCAAAGAAACAAGAAAACAGTATCTACTCTATACATTTGTCAAACCTATAAAAAAATGACTCTACAAGATGGAGAACAGAAACAATTCCGAAGCAGCAACGCAGGTCAGTGCTGAATCCTGGAAGCTTGTCTTGAAGCTGATTTGTTAGCTCCACTTCCGCATCTGTGATCTTCGCATCTTCGCGCGTGTATGATCGTTAAAAAGGTAAATGAAGTAATCAATCAAATGATAAATGAAAATTGATTCGATCAAACAATCGATTCGTCAAGATAGAACTCTGGCCAATCAATCTATCAATCGATAATTCAAGATTATTCACGCGCCCTGCGTAAAACCTGCGCAATCAATCAATCAGTTGCACTGAACGAGTGCTAGACCAATCAATCAATCAATCAATTATTGACCATGATAAGTCCTAAATTTGTGTGTTGTTATGCCAAGTGCGATTGACGACGTCGCTGGGCATGATGAGGTCCTTCACATTGTCCGTGCACAACCGCAGCGCCTCCTTGCCGAACATCTCCTTCGTGATCACCACAAACGATAACACAACTGCAAACGTCTATAAAAATAAATCAATTCAAAATCAAAACATATTGAATTTCATTGGAAATCAGACGTGCTTTGGTCACGTGCTTTGGTCACGTGCTTTGGCCACGTGCTTTGGCCACGTGCTTTGGTTACAGGGTTTGGTCACGTGCTTTGGCTATGGGCTTTGGCTTTGGGCTTTGGCCACGTTCTTTGGTCACGTGCTTTGGTTATGTGCTGTGGCCACGTGCTTTGGTTACGGGGTTTGGTCACGTGCTTTGGTTATGTTCTTTGGTTACGTGCTTTGGTCACGTGCTTTGGTTACGGGCTTTGGCTATGGGCTTTGGCTTTGGGCTTTGGCCACGTGCTTTGGTCACGTGCTTTGGTTATGTGCTGTGGCCACGTGCTTTGACCACGTGCTTTGGTTACGGGGTTTGGTCACGTGCTTTGGTTATGTTCATTGGTTACGTGCTTTGGTCACGTGCTTTGGTTACGGGCTTTGGCTTTGGGCTTTGGTCACGTGCTGATTTTTAATTTAATTTAAGTTCAAATTCAAAACTTGATCTAGACATCAGGACGGGGATGTAGAGACTCACGTTAAAAATAAAGGTCCGGGTGATGTGGAGAATTTCCACAGCGTTAAACAAAATAACACGGTCCTTGCTCGTAACGACGAAGGTGACCAGCGCACGAATAAGCTCGCCGCGCTTCTCCTGTAGAATCGGGCAAAGGGTGCGTCACTGTAACATACACTCTTGAGCAGTACGAGGTAAAACTTTTAAGTTGACGCAGCGAGGAAAACAGGGGGCGCCCATGTCGCAACTTTCACGTACGTTCAAAACGCACGTACTGTATGTTCGCGTTAGACAGGGACAGTCGTACTGGAGTAGAACGTGTGCACGGCTTGTGTGCACCGTACACACAGCACAAGCGCCGCGTGGCCGATTAAACGTTCCACAGCTCGTACTGGAGTGGAACGTGTGCACGGCTTGTGTGCACCGTACACACAGCACAAGCGCCGCGTGGCCGATTAAACGTTCCACAGCTCGTACGCTGTCTTCGTCTAACGCGAAAGTACAGTTCACACCTTTGGACAGAAAATTCGGCACGCTCAGTTTGTAAAGAGGCAGTTCAGTATTTGTTTGAACAATTCCACATGACTTTAGAAGGGACTTTCAAAACGCTAAAGATCTCATCCAATACACGAGAAAAAGGATGAGTATGAGGAGGAATCTGTATTTCGGCTCACTCATGCGTTTCTGTTTAATGGCAGCTGTTTGATTGTTTGATTGTTTGATTGTTTGATTGTTTGATTGTTTGATATCTGTACTATATCCTGGTATACTAATAGCACTTTCGGAAATCAAACAATCAAACACCTGCCACCAAACAGAAACACATGATTGAGCCGATTTATCGACCAAATGGAAGGTGAGTCGAAATACACATTTCACTTCATACCCAAAACAAACGCTGCATTACCACGCTGAATTTCAATGCTAATTCGTTGTCGTATTTAGTACTGTATTTCCTCGAT
>LRSR01003206.1:0-31075 GCA_001579985.1 Hypsibius dujardini
AGCAGAATTGCCCACCGTGTTAGCTTCTCGTTTGGTGTCTTCAGCGAAAAGAGCCAGGTCAATGACTTCTGGTCCGTCACTATGGTCACTTCCCGATAAACTAAGTACGAGCGCCATTTCACCGAAATCCACACGATGCAAAGTGCCTCTTTTTCCACCGTAGATAAATTCTTTTCTGGTCCGACCCACGCTCGGCTAGCAAATGCTACCGGTCGAAGGTACTTTCCGTGTTTCTGTGCGAGGACTGCTCCACATGCGACGCTGCTTGCATCACAGTGTACGAATGTTTCCAATTCATCTTGGAAGTAGGCCAAACACGGAAAAGTAGTGAGTCTCTCCTTCAAAGTCTCGAAAGCCTTCTGCTGGTCTGGCCCCCAAGTGATTTTGGAATTCTTCTTGATCTCCTTTCCAGCGTAGAGTAGCGTCAGGGGTTTGGAAATCTCCGCAAACTTTGGAATGTACATGCGGTAGAATGAAGCTAGTCCGTAAAATGCCCGAACTGCTGTTGCTGTTGTTGGTGTGGGATACTCTTTGATCGCTCTCGTCTTTTCCGGGTCTTGAGAGATTCCCTCTTGCGACAAAATGAATCCCAGTAACTTGACTGAGGACATTGCAAAGCGGCACTTGTTTATTTGAAGTGTTAAATTTGCTTCTCGTAGCCGCATAAACACCCGCTCCAAAGAATGTAGGTGTTCTGGGAACGTTACGTGGCCAAGGGACATATCATCGATGTAAATTGCAGACAGGTGCTTCCCCAACAGGTCTCCGAAAATTTGAATCATCGTTTGTTAAAAAATTGCTCCACTGCAGTTCGTGCCGTATGGTAAAGTTCTTGGTCGGAACGTTCCGCTTGTTGTTGTGAGGGACAAGATGTCTCTGGAACTTTCGGCCACTGGTAATTGTTGAAATCCGCATGTCAAATCCAACGTTGTGAAATAATTAGACCCCCTAAGTTGATCCAGAACGTCACTGATCAGCGGTATTGGGTACTTGGGCTCCACCAGGACCTCGTTCAGTTTTTTGTAGTCTCCCACCAGACGTTTTGCATCAGGTCCTTTTGGTGCTAAATGAATTGGACTTTGCCAAGGAGAGCGACTCGGCTCCATCCTTCCGTCTTTGCATTGCTGTTTTATGTCTTTGTCCACCATTTCCATTTCTTTCTTGCACAACCGGCGAACAGGTTGCCATACTGGCTTGATTCCTGGGATTGTATGGAATTCGATGGGCTTGATCTTTGCTTGACCGATGGGAATCTCTTCCGTCCCAAAAAGGTCCTCGTATTTTAAGATGAGCCGCTTGAGTGCGAAGAGCTGCTCTGGTTCCAGATGTGTTCCGTATTTTAGTTCGTGAATCTTCAGAAGTGGGTTTTTGCTCTGCAGTTCGGCGCTTTGTGAAATAGTATTACCGACCGTGGAACACAAAAGTATTTCGCCCACTTGTGTTGTCCGTTTTGCATCCCACTCTCGGTGATATCTGGCATGCTCTATTGCTTGGCAAAATGTTGTCGCATCAAAGAAGCATCCCCTAACTGGGCATACAAATGGCTTCTTATCCCCATGGCAGATCTTGCGATGTGCTAGCCAGATAGATTTGCCCGTAAAACGGTTTCCGCAGTCGCATGTGAAATGTGGAATCTCCTTGCATGCTTTCATGGCTTCGATGCACACATCACCATGCCGCACTTTTTCATAATCCGATTCCGACATGTATCCGCAGGGACATTCGAGCTTGGGCTTCTTGATGTCATTCCCTCCCGGCATGGTAGAACTCATGAACAAAACTTCTTTCGGAAACATAGTTGAGAAAGGCTTTTCCAATCGTGATAGGTCTACGATGTCTTCTTTCTCTGCCGTTCTGCGTGCTTCTTGCATGCTAGAATAGAGGTTTTTTGAAAATCCTCCAAATTGTCCTTTGCCTGGTTGATCCAAAATCCGGCGCGTATCCGGCCATCCAAGAATCATGTCTAACTGTCCGGGCATGTCTCGAAAAACCTGTACCAAAAGGTTCGCTTGTCGGCCGAATGTATCCACTTTCAGTTGTATTGCTCCTTCACTCATCACTTGGTGCCCGGTCGCACTCCGTAGCTGAAACTTTTGAAACGGGTCTACCAGATGTTCTAACCCCAACTGTTTGATGACCTCTGAGGATACGGCTGATACACATGACCCCGTGTCCCACAAGCACTTCGCCGGATATCCCTCAATTTTCAAATCCAACATCGGTCGATTTTCATGGTAGTTTTGTATTGAAAACATGCCGTCGCTGATGATAGAAACATCCCCCGGTACTCCTGTTTCTGGCTTGTTTTTTGGTTTTCGTCTGCAGTTTCGTGCTTTGTGCCCAGACCCTTGACATCGATAACAACGTTTGTCTTTTTCGGTCTGACATCCTTTTTCAACCGTCTCCGTCACTGCAAACAGGTCTGAGAGGTCGACATGTTCCATGGTGGTAGAGATCGCTTTCGAGGTGTTTTCGATGCTCACTGCTGTGTCCTTCACTCCCGGAGGGTTCTGCCCTTGCCTCTCATTGCCCTCCACCGAGTCTGCGACTCCCGATTTCTGGCTTCCGTGAACGTCCTCCATCTCTACTTCTGAGACTGCTAGACTTTCTGTCGCGCGGTTTAATTCAGGGCTGCCCTCCACCGAGTGGTCGACTCCTGATCCTGTTGTCGTGTTATTTAGGAGGTTCTCACTCACCGGTCCTGTGGTCCCTTGTATCGGTGCTTTTGTCGTATTGTGCCACATGAGGTCGATCCAATCGTAGTTGATGTTCTCCAATCTGCGTTGACAAAATCGTCCTTCCAGCATCATATAGGAGTCTGCGTAGCTCAAATAAATGTCGCGCTCTTCCGGCTTTGTGTCCGTGATTTCCATTTCCAAGGTCCATACTTGTCCAAAAATTGTCACGTCGATGGTAGCTTTTCCAATTACCTTAAAAATTGGTGCTCCAGGCAGCTCGAGCTGCCAATGATGTTGGCCATCGATTAAATCTCCCAATCCTAGGTCTGTGATGGCTTTCAATCCTATAGTGGACTTCACGCGTTGGGTGAGTACCCCGGTAATTAATCGGTCTGCCACCGACAGCGTCATGGCGCTGTAGTTGTTCTCGTTGATTCCAAACTCAATAACGAAAATAGACAGATCTGCCATGTCCTGCACTCCTTGTACCAAGTTGACATGCTGTCGGGCCTGTGGTCTTCCCACCGTTGGTTGAGTGCACTGCGTCTTAAAATGCGGTCCGCCACAATTGTAACAAGCTGGGGGTTTCCGCGGCTCCTGTGGTACCCCCATGTTCCTGTGTGAAACCTGTTGTGGTTGGCCTCCCGGCGGATGGTTGTTCTCCCCGGTTCCTCGTTGCCATTGGCTCCTGCCCTGTTGACTAGCATACTGCTGCCCATTCCTATTTCCTTGAAACTGTGGTCCATTTTGGAATCGCCCGCCACTGTTCTCTCTGTTAGAAATTTGTTTCGGCCAGACTTCTCGGCCATGACCTCTCGGCGCCTGCCACTGGTCATGCCGCTCACGATCGTTCGGTCCGTATCCATTTCTTTGTCCCTCATATCTGTTTTGCTGGCGCTCACTTTCCCAGCCTGATTTCGGCTTGTAACTCTCCGGCTGAAAAGATGGAAATCTGTCGTCGTAGACGCGAAATCTTTCTCCACCGTTGTGTTGCCCAGAGCGCCCCTTCGTTTCTTGGTAATTCGGATCAAAGTGATTTCCGCGATAGTTTCCACGGTTCTGTCGCTGCTCACCGTGCAGGCTGACCGGGTCGATAATAGCGTTTGGCAAAATTTCTACTCGCGAGCTCTGCGGTTTCTTTTGCACACGGATTTCCATGTCAATGGCTTTTCCGGACTTGATCAGAAAATCTTGAGGTGTTGTCGGAGCCATCATAGTCACGTCACGAAACAGGTTGCCGTGAAGTCCGCTAGTTAGTTTATCCGCTTTTTCCAAGTCGGTAAATGCTTTTCCCAAGCTTTCAAGAACATCGTAAAGCTTCATCACCTCTTCGAAGTAGGTGTTGATTGACTCAGTATCTTTCATGACCCGTCTCGCCAATGCTTTTTGTTGGTACTCCAAAAAGGTTGGTGGGCGAAAGTTTTTCAACATGAGGTCTTTCAACTCGGCCCAGGTCCCTGGAATGACGGTCCGTACATACCAGTACTCTGCTCCACTTCCTTCCTCCAGGGAGAGTGGCAGCATTGCGAGTAGATCCTCATCTGTCCATTTCTGGGCATGTCCTGCCATTTCGTATCGTCGGAGAAACATTCCGATTTCTTCGGTGTCCTTGTTCCCGAATTTCGGCATCGTGACTGGTCCCCTAATCGCCATCTGACTTTGCTGGGTAACCACCGCGTCCGCAATTGTCCTGACCGTGACTCCCCCCTGGGTTGTGGCGGCCGACGAAGTTGATGCCAATGGTAATGCCGAACGCTGCTGTTGCCGCTGCTGCGCGCGTCCGCCGTTTCCGCTGCTTCCACTTTCTGTTTCGTTGTCACTTGGCATTTCGGATGAAGTCCTTTCTTCCCGGTACAATAACTTTCTTCCAGAAATTTTTCAGTACACCGTTAACACCACCCGTCAAAAGCAGTGAGTAGTAGTTACAACCAACTCTCGAGCCCAACCAGAAACTCCGTAAAGCAAACTGGCAGCCTACTCGTCGCGGTATATAACAGTACTCGTACCTTCAACGGTGAAGAAAACAGGCGAACTCGAAAAACTGGTGCGATCGCTGCTAAAGGTCACTCCACGAGCTAGACAGGGCGTGCACTCCCTTATCTAGTCGCCACTGCTATTCGGAACCAATTGTTAGGTCTACCAACAGGAAGTTTGGTAGGTAACAAGTTTATTAGACTGAATGTAGGAATAGGTAGAGAAGAAAACTGGAAGAAAGGAAAGAAGAAGTAAAACTGCTGCTTATAACTAGTAAAACATCTGCTTATATAGTAAAGTGTTAACTAGAGAATTGATAGTAAATAGCACACACATCAAGTAATTAGCTGTGGCAGCAGAACAGGGTTAATAGGGTAGATAGAGTTACTAAGTAAGTAAGGTATTATCGAGTCAAATAGCTGTGATGATTGGATATGAGGACTTGTTGGGCGTGGTCCAACAGCATATAAGTATATAAAAAGGTAAAGGTATAAGCATATTAGTATAAGTATATAGGTATAGGTATTAAGTGTAATGAGTATGTAAGTATAAGTATACCACAAGCGGCACGACTGAATTTGGAAAAGCTTTGTCCCAGAACTTGCCAGTAGTCAAAGTTGATGGTTAATTTGCTTCAGCTGGTTTGCGATTGATGCCAAGGAAGAACGGAAACGGTTCGATGGAAAACGACGGCTTGAACCGTCAGGTGGGTAACATCGAAGATACTCGACGGTCTGATGTGGAATATTATTGTGGATCTTCATTCGTCCCATTGCGCCGCGAAATATCACTTTTACTAACTGTAAAATTTTCTAGTGAAACATTGCAGAAATAGAGAGGCCATCAATCAGTGATTGACGTACAACTATGAACAGAAGATACCTGCAACAGCCAGGCGTTGTCAAGGTGTGTTCAATGCGCCTTCTATCTGTCTTTCAGACGAACAACATCTCGATAGGCGTGTTGGTTCTCACAATCCACAATTTTCTGCGTGAGAGAATATCTTTCGCGAACGCCACCGAATACTCATTCACGTGCGGCAGACACCTTGCGCTAACCGAGTCAAGCTATATCACTCGCCATAATGCATAGCTGTATACACAACCCGAAGTACGTGACCTAACTTGGTTAGTGCAAGGCTTATGCCAGATGTTTACGTATGAGGAGAAACAAACGTATAAGTCAGTCAGAAAAATGTCGCTAACCCTGCAAGTATGAACAAGATTGAGGAGGCGCTTTGTGGCGATGAAAGGTCGCCGGATGAGGAAAAGAAAACTCCCCACCTAAGACGATTGCATTTTAGTTCTCTATGCAGATAGGCCGGTGGATGTGCCTCGCCTTGCACCTTTGCGAATGAGACCAAAAAGGCGAGCAGCATTACGTCGATAATCCTCACTCTTCAGCAGAAATATAAGCTGCAGATAAATGATCAGGTATAATAACGAAAAGCTTTGCAGGTATCGCGTTTTAGATTTAAGCAATTCAAATGACCCTACAAGCATACAGTAAGCCTGGTTGTCATCAATGTTCAATGTCTTACTCACTGGAGTTGCCGTGAAATGTAGGTAAGTCAAGAATGAGAGGTAGAGTACCAAAAGTATATCTCGGCGCTAATCCCGCGAGCAGAAAAGCATACTGCGGCAGTTGGCAGGCGATACTGCTGGCGAAGCTCGCCAGCAACATGGTCGACACTCGCTTCTGGCGTACCGAAAAGCGGTTGTTCACAGCAGTCGGCTGAACAGCTTGCGGTTCAGTTAAGACAACAATCCCGGCTGTTTTTGGCACCTTCATACCAGTTGACCTTTTCTAACGACGAGAAGCGAAGTGAAACTTGGCCAGAATTCCGACAGCCGTCACGAAGGTCAACACTACCGACACGTTTGCATTGAGTATGAAGAGTGAAGCGGAAACGATGTGGCGCGTCACGAGGCTGCACGTCCCGATCCCGGTTATCAGGTAGGGGTGTATAACAAACGTGTCAGTATGGCAGTGGCAGTGGCACTACCGCGTGGAAACTTACTTTTGAAACTGCTGTAGCGGCGTGATTTCAAGGCGTAACGCTAACCGCGTTTTCCACATATATGGCCCCAGGTGTGCGTATAAAACCACCTACCCACTGGAATGCGCCTCAGTCTTCAATCAAGCAACTTACTAACGCATCAAATGCTTAGTGATCTTCACAAATTTTCAGTCAAGAGATCAATCAGTGAATGGTTAAGATGCCTAGTGATCTTCAGAAATATTCATATCTAGCTTTTTATTATTAAAATATCTAGCTTTTGGCGTTTAAAGTTTCTGTTGTATTCCGACTTGAGGGAAGTGGGAGTTGGTAGAACTTACGAGAAAACAATGATGGGCTATTGCCCGATTCCGATTCCCACTTCCCTCAAGTCGAAAAACAACAGAAAGTTAAAACGCCAAAAGCTAGATGTTTAATAATAAAAAAGCTAGATGAATATTTGTGAAGATCACTAAGCATGTGAGCCGTCGGTTGATTGATCTCTTGATTAAAATTTTGTGAAGATCTCTGAGCATGTGGGATGTTGATTGGTTGATAACTTGATCAAAAATTTGTGAAGATCACTAAGCATTTGATGCTTCAGTAAGTTGATTAATTGAAGACTGAGGCGCATTCCAGTGGGTTGGTGGTTTTGTACGCACACCTGGGGCCATATATGTGGAAAACGCGGTTTGAGTTGCGCCTTGAAATCACGCCGCTACAGCAGTTTCAAAAAGTAAGTTTCCACGCGGTAGTGCTACTGCCACTGTCATAGTGCCATAGTGCCATAGTGCCATAGTGCCATTGTGCCACTGCCACTGCCACTGCCACTGCCATACTGACACCTTTGTTTTACACCCATCAGGTAGACACGCCACACGTCCACGGCCGGCGGGATCGCAAAGAGCAGCACAAAGAATTAGGGCAAGACGAGGATGCCTTACTGGATGCGTTTGGAGTTGAGACTGTGGTAGTGGACTGGAGCTAGGGTGTCCATAAGACGATTTAGTGCTAGTAGACCTTCATCAGACGCCAGAAAAAGGGATTTAGTGAAAGAAACATGCTCAGTACGTTCAATTATTCAAACTCACGAGGAAACATAGGTGGGATAGTGCTTAGTTTTGATTTCTCGTTTCTTTGCGAGGCAAGCTAACCAGGTCTACTACGTCTTAAGCGTGAAAACTCGTCCCCGTTTCTGGACAGTGGCCGGTAACATCGATTTGAGTTTTCTCTGCACGACATTTTGCAACTAAACCGGTCACCGCTGCAAACTGTTGCATTGATTGATATGTGATGTAATCAATACAACGCGAACAATGTTACAATCAATCGCACACACCGCAGCCGTTATTTAACACTGACCAAGGTCGCAGCGACTGTTTTTTCTGTTTCTAATTCAGCAGCTGTACAAAACATTCGCTTGATTGCTTGATTACACTGCAGCCCTGTTGATTGATTGATTGACGCTAAGAAAATGTTTTAGGAAGGAATTTGTTGTGCTTTTTTAGATTGTTTTAGATGTTTTGTTACTTATAAGTTAGGCGATCAGTTGATTGAATGACTGATCAAATTTAATTTATTCTTTTCTATATATAATTGGTTAAAAACTAAATTTGATCATTCATTCAATCAACTGATTGCCTAACTTATAAGTAACAAAACATCTAAAACAATCTAAAAAAGCACAAAAAATTCCTTCCTACGAATAGCGGAACAAAAAGCCGGTTTAGCATTGTGCACGACAACAGCTACACAAGTGGATGCACTTTTGTCCGTTCCGATTTTACGTGTAGCCACAATAACATGCGTAGGCGCTCACCCTATGCCGTCGCGGACTTGCTTCGATTGTGAGTTATCCAGTTTGAGGTATGCTGACACGCTGAAAAATTGCTGCAACGTTGACCGTAAATCACGAAAACCTAATCGTTCGGCAGGGTTCAGTGACCAACAGGACTGCATTATTGCATACCTAAAAGCGACGACATGCCACAGTAATGAATGAATAATGAATTCAACTGACGTCATAAAAATGTCCTATTTTAAGGACCTAGTACATATATATACTGTATATATACAAAAAATGTGCGATAGAATTAAAGCGAGCAATCTATAGACCGATGCGCTTACATTTCCAGGGGCGTGCCTGATGGCTTATTAAGACGATGACCCCCTTCCAGCATCTGGATCCACCATGCCACTGTATCGGATTCTATGGTACACTGGCCGGGATCACTAAACGGAATTTCTCCTAGGCTAAACATTTCCCACAGCACAACACCGAAAGACCAAACGTCCGTTTTCTCATTGAAGAGCAGCTCTTTCAGCGCCTCTGGTGGCATCCACTTTGCAGGAAGTTTTGTGTTGTCTACCTGCGAACGATTCATACATCTTTGCTTCATAAAGTCCTGTGTTAATTTGCATAAACAATTGGGATGCATGCACACACACACACCTGATTGTCGAGCATGATGTAGTTGAATTGTTCTCGCCTCGCTAATCCAAAATCACCAATCTTCACAACTCGATTCTCACACATCAGCACGTTACGAGCAGCAAGATCCCGGTGAATGATGTGATATGCTGCTAGAAATTCCATTCCACGGGCAATTTGATAAGAGAAATTAACCAAGTCATAAGTGGACAATATGTCTCCGTCCAAGCCACAATCGCGAGGATAAAGCATTACATCTTCCGTCAAGTACATTGTTGACTGTTTCCACTCATGTTGATTGGCTATCCAAGTCCCTTCCAAATCACCGCTTTTATGAACGCAGCACCTGAAGTTCTGCTTTTGTTTTAATCCTAATAAGTATGCCCCGATGGAACCGAGCGCGCAGTATTCCATGACAATTAATTGTTTGCCTGAAGCAGCCCGAGTAACGGCATAAAAAACATGCATAAATTATTATTTCTTTCATAATCGGTCCGCGGGGCGGGGAAAATGTGTATACCTTTAGAGACGACGCCTAATAATGCGACGACATTGGTATGCTGTTCCAGTTTAGCCATCACTTCAACCTCCTTCACAAACTGCTGGAAAGCTTGAAGATTGCCACAGTATACGTCTTTGACGGCCACAAGGTTTAAATTATGGGAGCTTTCATCGGCTTCGAACATTGAGCCTTTGTAGACAATTCCAAATTCGCCGCTTCCGATCACGGTCTTACCTAGAATTTCAGTGTATGTAATGAAGCTGAGCGATGTACTGTACTATTAGAAAAGCGAAAGAAAGGTTCTCATTCCAGAGCGATGTCTCCAAGAAATACGTAGATTTCATTCTGCTAGGCGAGAATGAACGACAGGGATCTTACCATAAAGAACTTTTTCTCGAGCAATTTCCATCGATATGTCAGGATCTGAACGAAGATATGGCGTGGTCCACCTCTCGGATAGTGCGAAAACAGACGCCATCGAGACTCGCCTGCGGCGACGAACATAAAGACATAGGCCTAGTGAGATGCTCAGAAAGCCAATCGATCCAAAAATTGAGCCAATGACACGTCCTAATATACTATTCGACGGCGCCTCATGAATCTGCATTTGGCCAACGGTTGGCAGCTCTGTTGCTCTTGAAGTTTTAATTTTGGTCGTGGATCTTGCTAACAATGGCGAAGAACGGGACCGAACTTGATTCTTTCCGGCATTACAAAAGTCGGTACTGCAGGTGCATGCTGATATGGGCTGCAATTTAATGTCATTTCCTTCCTCCCAGTAATAATCGCATCCGTCTATTACGTAGAGATCCACAGAGCAACCTCGCCAAACATAGTCCCCTGATAATAAAGAATATGCATTGGGCTTCTACGCAATTGCCAGATTTATTCTGCATGTTCTGGCACAAGAGATTCTTGTGGCTCTACCGATACTAAAACAATCTCGATAGAAGGTTCTGATCATAAATGAAAGTGCGGCCTGCCGGAGTAATTTGGTATCCACGCGAAAATGCTGCTGTTCACTAGAGACAGAGCGCACGCCAGTCAATTTTGCAATCAATCGACAAAATGTATCAAAAAAATGTTGATGGACTGGTTTGAAAAGTGATCAACGGGAACTGTCAGAGGAAATCGATCGGCAAAAGTTCAGAATTCGTTGATTACACACGTAACTCGGCTGTCAAGAGCCGAGCTGTGAACAATCCAAAAATGCGAATAGATCAACCACATGGTTTGTTTTTGACAAACGCAGCTCCGTATTTTGCTTCCTCGCTGATAGTATTTTTTATACACTTCTCTGACACCCTGTCTTTACAGCGAAGATTAACGAGCGAGCACAGTAGCTCTACAGACTGAGATTTACCCGTATATATTACGGTAATGCAGGAACTATCACACAGGACGAGTCCGGCAGTGGAGTTGGTACCACCCAAACGAGATGGATCCATTAGGCAGTTTTGGTGATATAAGGAATGGTCTTTGATGTTGTTACAGCGGTAGCATTGAGTCCCCGTGGCCGTGTCTATGCATGCAACAGCAATCAATATTCGGATACGACAGCTAGTCGGGTTACTTTGCCGCGCAAAATTTGCATTTATCAAAAGCAGATATTGTTTCCTGGAACTACACCTAGCTATTTGCATTCAGGCTACTAGAGTTTCGATAGTGAGAAACCGTTAACCATCGCAACAGGTCTTCCCGTGCCGTACACCCACTACTAACCACTTACCGGCAATGATACTAACACACAATTCCAGGATCAATAAGACCAACCAATGCAAACTGTGAGAGGGAGGGATAATCCTAAAATTAACAGGACAGAGCATCTTTCACTAAAATTCGTAATTTTATTTCAAACTGTCAAATGCTGGTGCATATCCAAGTTAAGCGGAAATGGAAGAAACTACGGAGTGCCGACTATGCATTGAATCAGGAGCTGCATTTCTGTTACCGAACGTTATTTCCTTGTTTATGGGGCCGGATGTTAGTTTAGTTTGTGTATGAACAAGAGAAATGACGGAATACAGGACCAGGATGTTTGTCCCTCACATACACACTGCAATGCTCATCGCTGCGCATTACGGTTATTGAAAGCTCACTTATCTTGCAGCGTTTTTCAAAGTCGCTTATCTTCCTGCTTTTGAACGCCCTTGAACAGGAGGGTAAGCCCGCTGACGTAATAAGGAATAAGCCATACTCTTCTGCTTCCGGTCCTTTCGGCATTGTCTTATGCATCCATACAGTGATTGTAATCTTCGCAAATTTTATGGTGCATAATTAGGATAAGGTTTTAAAAAAGAGGTTGCTGGCAAAAAAGAAGAAACAATGGCATAAATGGCTCGTAAGCTGTACATTCTACAATGCGTCTAGATTGCTGAAATTAACAGCTAACTGATCAGCCATCGCCAAGAAACGAACTCTTATCAATGTTGAACGCAAAAAGTGTTCGTATTTCTCACGTGCAGGGGCATGGGTACGTTGGCAGTAGACGAACCGAGATAAAGACATGAACCGAAGCACAAAAGACCCGACCTGGCACGCCGTATTTTCCCTTTTCCGACCAGTAATCCTAGATCGAAATTCACCATAACTGTTGTGGCCGCCGGTAGTATAACAACCTACACGTTTTACGATAAAGTAAACAGAGGTTACGATATGACGGCCAAATTGCTCGTATCAGAAACGATCGGTTAGAAATGATCAACCATTGATTAATGTACAAATCCCAATAATTGTGGCAGTCGCTGCGCGCGGGAAGTCAAAGTCAGACATGGAACACTGCTCGCATGTGTCAAGGAATTCATTTTCTTCCTCTGGCATAAAAACATCGGTACGGACCCTGTCCAACACTCGGGAAAGAACGGTACTTGGACGCCTAAACTTCAGCCAAAAGTTTCAGAAAGATGAGAGGACATGGCTTTTGAAAAGAACTGTCGCAGGTCGGGATCACGCATGATGTACCGTTCAAAGCAGTCACTCCGCCAATTACCCTGTGACTTTCCGACTTATGGGGTACACGCTTCAATAACGTATCAACTGCTGTGACGGAGCAGAGCACCGACCCCGCAACAGCGTGGAGTAGAACTGTGAGCTGGGATCGGTTTTCAATATCCGGACCTCCAGCGTGACTAAATGCCGGCCTGAAATTTTGCAGGTTTTCGCCAAGATGAATTAGGAATTTCCACAGAAGTTGATAAGATTGCCGCGGCAGAAGAGCGAGAAAAAGGCCACTAAACAAGCTGTCCAAAGGATTGTCGCAAACGAATGGAAATGTTAAACAGCTTGCCCTGTAAGGCAAGGAGATTTACGCGTTCAAAGATAACCGCATGACAGGGGTCCACGCCAGACGCGTGCAAATACGCAAGGCAAAAATGAATTCAACAACTTTATTACTGAACGCCTCAAAGGTGAGCTTCGAATGTTGTAATAAGAAAAATTGTCGCTTTCGTAAATTTTATAGCTAGCAGATTGTGGTACTCCTAATTCCAAGAAACTTCATGAACGACGTACAAGACGACACAAGTGAAGGTCGCCAAATAATATAATTATAAAGGTCAGCTTGTGAGCCACTGTAGTATACGTACTCAGCATGTCCGTATTTTCCGACCATACCGGGTTTGGGGAATGATTTGGAGAGAGTCGTGAAACCATTAGTATTTTCTAAACAGTTACGAAAGCCATGTCCTTAATTCTTTAGAGCTTCAGCGTTATATTAGGTTCTGACTGCCACTGCAAATGGGGCTGTGAAAGTGAGTCTCAAATCTTTCCGATCCCGGTAATCTTTTCATGTGGTACCGTTAATGTATTCAGGTAAAGTACTGTTAGGCATCACTAAATGGTATGAACTCTTCAACGATTCGATCAGCGATGGAATTCGTCATTCAGATCCAGTGTCGCGTTAAACGAAGGATACCCCAACCAAAGTCGAACTTTATGTCAGGTACCGGACTGCCTCTGACGTTGAAATAGCCGATTTTAGAGGAGCTCGCATGCAGCTGTTACAGTATGGGCTGGCACACGGGTTCATGTAACATGCAACACTGCCTTCCTGGTTTTATTGCAAACATACATTTCAACAATTTATGAAGCCTTCCTATAATGATCATGTTGGGAGTCCTGAGAAATGCGAAAGCTTTCTTGGGTGGGGGACCATTTTGAAAGTTTTATACATCGGTCTTCGTCAAACCCGTTTCTTGCTAGTTGATTTTATTTTTGACAGTATAAATAATTAGAACAATCAGAAAAAGGCAAAGATAAAAGTTGTGGGAGTTGATTTGTTGATTGATATCAATAAGAAATTGAACCCTGCTCTTCCTGTGTAAGACCGAAACAGTATGCGACTACAAGCATAATGATGGTATGATGGCATCGTTTAACGTGTGGCATGGCAAATGGTCAAGAGTTTTACGTTAACATTGATACTTTTTTCTGAAGCGACTTAGTATTCAGAATTTAGTGGACATCAAATCATTTCACACGTAGCCTAGGCTTCGCGTAAATGTGCTCAGTATAAAAAATGATGGCTGAATCATCAACTAAAATACCAGATAATATACTAGATGATACTAAGCATATATTTGAAATTATATAAAAACTGATATTGAATGAGCCATCCGATTTTGGTTTCGGACATGGCTAAAAGATGCTAAGAGTGTCGTGGTCTGAATCCACGGTGCAACCCCTAACAATGTGACCTATATACGTACAGTCGGCCCCAAGAAAAACTCCGGTCACGTGACTTTTGTTGTTCAAACTGGCCGAAAACTCCGCCCCAAATTGCACCGTTCTGTGTGACCAATCAGAACATGCAGTGTACACTTTATGCATAATCATGCATTATTTTTCGAATCAAAACGCGAGCAGGCAAACGATAAAAAAGTAAAATGACAGAATTAAAAATTTACAGAATTCAAACATGCGAGAAATAATAAATTCGGAACCGAAGAATTTAAACATCACAGATATTTTGACAAACAGAGTCAACAACTATAATTAAAAGCGTTATACGTCAATACTCCAATCAAAATCCAGAGTTCTGCATAACTTTTTGCCGCAAAGTGTGAACTGCAGTTGCTACTTCAGGAGGAATTCGCCTTCCTTTGACTATTGTAAAAACTAATTTTACTAAATCAGCCAATCAAGAGCGATAGCAGCGACAGAAAACAGCAGTCATAAACAGCTGATAAAAACTCGAAGTCAACTACTTTAAGCAGTTTCTCTGCGATTAAGTCATCAGTTGTTGCAGTCCTATACACAGGTGAACTGCTATTTGTTTTCGAGATCGCGAGATGAGCTGATTTTTGGTGGGCCGCTGGGTTCAATTACCTGCATCTCTTAATGTCGAAGACGTTCTACTGTCAAACTTGTCGCACTTCATCTCTCCCTATGCGCAAAACGTCTATGTTATGCAAGCGAAGGTTTTCTTGGGCCGACTGTACAAAGAAGCGGACACTTTGCATCTTATACGTCTAGAGTGGCATCAACACCGGGTTCGACAATAGTTTCTGGAATTTTTATCTTCCGTACGTAATAAAGAATACGTAAAACAGATGGTTTAAAACGGCCACTAACCTAAGAGACAGGCTACACAGTCGTGAAGGAATTGTGCGGAAGGGTGGGGTTGAGGATATCGTTGTTCTTCGCACATCATGAAACGGCAGAAGGCAACTCAATTCAAATTGACTCAAATCCCTCCGGTGGTTGCGCTCCGAGCCATCTGCGTTCAGTATTGTTGGCGCGACTGATAGTTTTACAATGGTAGCAACCGACGAGTTCAGTTAGTACCAGGGGTTTTTTCCGTGATTGTTGCGTCTGATCCTAGCGCCATTGTAGATTAGACAAATGTAAGAACACTCGGTAGACCTTAGATCAACTGTTGTGGAGTACCTGGACAACAACGACTGATTTATCGCTGATATTTACAGGCATAACGTATCTAATGTAACTTGAAATAAGTCTGAAGGTCTTGCATTAGCGGATGGTAATTGAATTAACCAGCAACAGAAATAAAACTGCGAAACTGCATTTTTGAACGAAACTGAAAGAGCGGCAGCGCGCCTCCCTTATAGAGGGAGAAAGTGGGTCAGCATTCATGTGATAGAGAAATCTGTCCTCTCTCTTTCACTCATTTCAGAAAAGATGTGCGTCGTCATTGTTTACATTTCTATGCTGTTGACCGTTGGGAGCGTGCCGCCGTCATTTCCCACCTTCGGGTTGGCTGTTCGATCTCTAAAATCGTCGCTCTCAACCAGAATTTGGGCAGTATAAGTTCTATCCGTCGCGTAAAGTAGAATTCGAAGCCGGAATTGAGAAGAGGCGGAAGGAACAGAAGCGGCCATGGAAGAAAATCGACCAGAAAATGGCTGCCACTATTGTCCACCTTCAACCATCAACGACCGCCCACACCATCCGATCCGTTGCCCGACGGTGTAAATTCACGTACGAGTCAGTGAGGAAGCTGCTGCGAAAGAATGAGATCAACTGCTACAAGAAGCAAAAGAGGAATATCATTCCCTCGGAACGGGAAAGAACCCGGAAGAAATGCTGCCGCGGGTTCCGGAAGCGCTACCAGAAATCGGGCATTGCCATTTTCTCATTCGTCGACAAGTGTTATCTGACGGTGAAAAAGTACCACAACGCACAGAACGACCGATGTTACGGCAAGTGTTTTGACATGATCTCTGACCGGAAGAAGTTTAGGCTGTTGCCGAAGACGCCCTCGTCCGCGATGATTTTCGCCGGTGTTTCTCGGAAGGTCGTACTCCCCTTGTCATTTTGAAGTCCGGGTTCTGTTAAAATCAACACACCTACATCTCCGAGTGCATTTCGATGGTCAAGAAAAACCTGCCCTACAAGCTGGATACGTCAAAAGCCATCTGGTATCAGGACAAAGCGCCGTGTCACGTCGCGGGGAAGGTACATGAGTTCCTGAAGAAAGAATTTCCCTGCTTCATCCCCAACGCCCATATGCCCCCCGACTCGCCCGGTCTCAACGGCCTGGACCACTGCGTGTGGTCCATACTGAAGCACCGACTCGCCAAGTACGGCCTCACCCCGTCGACAGTATCCCCTGAACAGTTCCATGCCGTGGTTATATTCTTTTCGTTAACCAAACAGATGAAATAATTACTGGATTAGGGTATATATTATAGACAGAAAATGACGATGCGCCTCACAGGTTTGAACTTTGATTTGTGCGACAGCCGTGATTTATGAAACTATATTTTGTATACGTTTGGAAGAGGTGGCGGTCCTTGAATCTTTTGATCGTTTCAAAAAAAATTCCAGTTCGAAATCAAACGATTTAGAGAGGACATTAGATGGCGACAGAATGTGCATGTAGACAGCTGTCCGTTGTGCACCTTCTTATAGATTATTGTCTTGGTGTTTGCAGAATAATTTTTTTCTATTCAATTTTTTTCTATAATTCATCTGAGGTTAAAGTAGAAAATCAGAGGCTAGCTGGTTTTAATAATTGGTAGACTCTTTTTCTAGACAGGGGGTACATTACTTTTAGTATGCCCCTCGTAGTTGATCATAGGCCCTTTGATATAGCTCTGCCGGTGAGATGACCTCTCGTTCGTTTTTGTAAGTTCAAATGGTTCGCGGAAACTGAGTCATTGGCTCGTTCGGGGTTTTAACAAGTCGAAGACAGGACCCCGCGGGTATGGCTAGACGTTGGGCGAAGATGGAAGGCATTGTTTTAAATTAAATTGAGCGCAATATTCGATCTGTTGTTAAAAAATTGATCCTCATTGGGAGTTAGTTTGGGGGTAGAATTTTCAAGGGCCCCCTGGAACTTCAAAACTTCAGCTTTGCCATCAAACTTGGCTGTACTTGAATGGCTCGACAGTATCTGAGAGAGATTATAAAAACATTTATAGATAATAATATATATGGATATTTTTACTTTTGGAGCTATGTTCCGTGATTAGAAGTACCTTTCGGTTATGCTGAACGGTTAGAATCCACTGGACACTTGCAAAATTTCAAAATCTGTGCAGCCCACACCATGACCCATGTTGACTTGCACACCACACCTCAAGCTGCAAGAGACGGTGATAAACCGTGTTTACCCTTGGTCCAACCGTCATAATTGCAGACTGTTGGACCGTGAAAGGCAATATTGTACCCTCCCTTGCTTTAATACCTGTTAAATGACGTGGTGCGTGAGCACACAAAATTTCAAGTTGCTCTTCCATTTGGCGGTACTGCTATAACAGTCGAGTTCAAGGCGATCTGTAAATGTAACGCATTCTTATTATTCTTAATCGACAAACCTCCTGTATTAACCTGTAAGGACAGCGTTTGATAATTACGTTAGATGGAGGCCTTCCTGTTGTTTCAGTGCCTTCTCTTCTTAACCCCGATTACCTTCGCCGGGGCAGATAATGCGACGCTGGATGCGTTCTGGTCAAGACTCAATGCCACGTCCCGTCAAAGGAAAGCTATCGCCCGTGAAGCCTTCTTGTGGCCTGGCGGCGAGGTGCCCTACCAGCTTGCCCCGGGAATGTCATGGCTTGACTGGGCCATCATTAAGAAAATCATGCAGGACATTGAGTCTCAAACGAGAAACTGCGTCCGATTCGTTAAGCAAACAAATCAAACTGGATACATTTTCTTCCCTGAGCCGAGAAGGACATATTGGCATCCGGTGAATGGCACAACGGGTAGCATGCAAATTTGGCCCATCTCAAGCCTTTGGGACCGTAAGGTTACGATAAAAATTATTGTCACCCATCTTCTGTCATTCCTGGGCATTCAATGGGAAATCACGCGCACCGACAGGGACAGTTTTGTCACCATTAATTGGGATAATGTCTATCGTCTAACGAAGCAATATTTGCAGACGCAAGAGCGTTCCATCCTAACAGCCCTGCCCTTCGATTATCAGTCCGCCACCAATGCCTTGCCCTATGATGTTGATATTCTGCCGCTGTACAACTACTCCGTTCCCACAATCACTTCAAAATTAGCTGACCGAAAATTGGAAAACAACGGATCACTGAGTGTTCTCGATGTGGCTCGTATTCTGCTGACTTACAAGTGCTTCAACCCATCTGCCGTCTACGACGCACTCCGGCACGCAGGCATGGAATTGGGAAAGAATCCCAATGGTACCCTTCCCGGAGATTGGGAAGGTTACATTCAGTCGATGTCTCCATTGACCCCGGCAGTACGTCTAGATGTTGGAGCAATACGAGAGAACGCCACCGGTAAGGGTGGCTTCCTCAACTGGTCCAAGGGCAGAGTGCCCTACGTGATTGATCGATCCCTCACCGCCAAGGAGCGCAATCAACTATTGGCAGGTATGGAAAAAGTGTCCTCAGTTACTAATGGTTGCATCGTATTCCAAGCACGGAGCGAGGAGCTGGACTATGTGACTTTCAGCACGCTCCCCGTTGATAGCCAGAAGTGGGTGACTGGTCGTCGCGGAGGCCAGCAAACTTGCTTACTCGAACCCGGTTGTCTCTTCCAACGTGCATGTAGACTGAAATCGTTCCTGGCACTTTTGGGATTTGGCCGTGAGGTAACGCGCATCGATGCGGACACTTACATATGGATAAACTGGGATAACCTTATAGAAGAGGAGGCGTCACGCTTGAAATTTCTTAAGAATCGGGCATCAGCGACGTTTCTTCTAGAAGAAAATTGGCGTTTTGGATTGCCATACGATTACGAATCCTTGCTACACCCAACGTGGAACGGCCATTCAAAGGATATCGACGAACCGTCGTACATTCCCAAGACAAAAGGACAGTTTTTGGGTCCGCCCACAGGAGACATTAGCTTGCTAGATCAGGCTCGCTTGCTCCTTGGCTACCAATGTATTGAGCCGGATGAGTTGAAACGCCAATTGGCAGCAAACGGCATCGATGTTGAGTCAACATTTCCTGAAGGCCAAGTGACGTATCGTAACAGGTTGGCGAGAGAAAACAAAAGTCGCATCATTAACAAGTTCCTCGATGACGTAGGAGACATTGCTGAAAATGGTCACGCAAACGGGCGCTTCATCTGGCCGAACGGTCGTGTTCCGTTTTCCATGGATCCCAGACTGGATCCGTTGGACGTGAAATTTGTGACGGGGATCATGGAAATGATATCCAACGTGACACGAGGCTGTATTCAGTTCGTACCACGTCGTGACGAGAGCGCATTTGTGTACTTTGTTTGGGCCAACTCCACAGACGACTGTGGCATCCTATCATATTCCCCGTGGATGTATTACCTCTCTCCATTTTGCTTGACTATCTATGGAACGTACATGACCTGGTGGAATCTGTTCAAGTTACTCGGTTTCACCGCTGAATTTGTTCGACCGGACCGTGATGAATACGTAAGCATACGCATGGAATCCATCAAGCCCAACTCACTCTTCGATGCTGTGATTGACCCTCGAAGCAGCACGTTCTCCCTGCCCTACGACTACGCGTCAATTACAAACATGCAGTGGTTGGCATTGTCCACCCAGAATCTCAGCGAGATCAACAAGAAGCCAAACATGCCTTACGTTGGATCGGATGATACAGAGATGCTGAGTTATTTGGATGTCGCAAGACTCTTGATGGGCTATCAGTGCGCTGCACCGGAAAAAGTACGGTCAGCGTTGCGACTCAACAACCTCATTCCCGTCGAGGATGATCAAGTGCAGAATTATGGGGCACCATCGAATATTATATTGGGACCTGTCATTGGCTCGATTGTCGGATTGTTTGGCTTGCTCGCCGTCACACTAGGCGTATGTCTTTATCTTCGTTGTCGTAGGCGAGTCAGGGTGTCGTCTGCGTGGACAGAATCCGGTAACTCGCTTACACCATATCTTCGTTCCGGTCTTGACATATCAATGGAAATTGAAAGAGAAAAGGTTCATTATGGTAAGATCTCCATCCATTCTCGCCTTATGGAATCCAATTTATGCATTTCGTTGTGTCTGACATGCGAACGGCAATATGTAAAAGGTTGGTGGAAGGTGAGTGGGTGAGGCGGTTATGGGTAGTTGAATCGGGGTGGACCGTGGGTGGTAGTGGATGGATGAAAATCTTCTGTAATAAAGGTTATTTGCCTCAAGCCGGTTAACACTCTATTCCGTCAACAACTCGCCTATACTGGAGCCTTCGAGGTTCAGGGTAACGAACGATCTTTTTGTTTATTAGTAATCAGGGAATGGATACTAGTAAATTATCCAGAACATTGACGGTTCCACTCGAACCTAAATAGGCTCGAATGAGCAGTCAGAGAGAGAAGGGGGATAGAGGGTTGGCCAGCTTGAGACAGATGCCTTGTAAGAAAAACGACCTCCACCCACTCACCAACGACCACGACTCACCCAGGACCCACCCACCTACAACCGTGCACCTTCACTCACCCCAACCCACCTTTTACAAATTGCCCATGCAAACCAAGTTAAAAATTAGATTAGCTAAAAGTAGTAAATATGAGAGAAGAATTTATGACTTTAGAGTTAACGGCTAGAAGTTACGACTGTATTATTCATTAGAAGCCAAACTCGGACTGCGACGTCAGTGAGTTGATTTCGCAAGTTTTATTTCAGGGTTGTAATAGCCAACTGACCATAGTAAATACCATTTACGAAACTCTTCGAACAACCAGAATGCATGTCTTTGAGGTTTTGCGATTTTAGTTTGCAGACTGGCACCTCAGATGCCATTGTTTCTCTTTTTCAAAACAAAAAAAATTTCTGCACGCTCGGATAGCACCTGCGGGCGACTTTGTACACCTTTTAAAAAATTCTGGGCGAAGGTCGCAAATCATATCACGTAGCATGCAATAGCGTTTCGAAGCATCATAGTAGCCAACAGTAAATCGTGGTACGCCGAAACAAACCGTTGCCCACTGTAGCATAACGTAGCACCACATAGCACCACGTAGCACCACGTAGCACCACATAGCATAACGTAGCACCACGTAGCTAGATCCGGGCGACTTTGTACGGACAGGGCTGGAACAGCTTGACAATACTAACACGCACCAACACGTGTCAGGGTTGGACTTCTTGACCTGAACTGATGGCTGTCGTTGCTAAAATACATTGACTCAGGCAGTAACAAGTGAGGTAATTGAATAATGATATCTGAAATTCTAGGTAAGACCGTGATCGGAAGCGGTGAATTTGGCACTGTCTACAAAGGCTCGATGTTCGAAGCCGAAGAAAGCTCTCATAATTTAATGCTGGTGGCAGTTAAAGAGATACATTGCGCCAATCTTCAAGCTTTCCAGCAGTTTGTGAAGGAGGTTGAAGTGATGGCTAAACTGGAACAACATACCAATATCGTCGCATTATTAGGCGTCGTCTCTAAAGGTACTTGTCCGCACGGGACAAAAAGTAACAATCCAACTAATCATTTCTGCACATCGTTAAAGTTGCCTCGCGGATGTTACAGGGGAGCAGCTGATTGTCATGGAATACTGCCCACACGGCTCCATCGGGATGTATCTATCAGATTTAAGCCGGAAACAGAAATTTAGGTCCTGCATCCATGATTGCGGAGATTTGGAGGGGACCTGGACAGAAAGTGAGCGTGACTCGGACAGGGACACATTGTCCACTTATGATTTAATGAATTTCTCCTATCAAATTGCTCGCGGAATGGAGTTTCTCTCGGCATATCACATCATTCACCGGGACCTTGCGGCTCGGAACGTATTGATGTGTGAGAATCGAGTTGTGAAGATAGGCGATTTCGGACTAGCAAGACGAAAGCAAATCAACTACATCATGGTGGACAAACAGGTATGTACCTGTATTTGTGTATGCTAATTGCAGAGGCTCGTTTTAGGTCCTTCCAAGTCGGAAGCAGGACCCCTCATGATATGGCTAGGGGGTGGGCAAATAGCTAAAATGTATTTAGTCCAAATCGAATCTAAATTCGGCCTTTCGTTCCTGCTCATCTTGAATTTTGTGGGAGTGTGGTTGTCTGATTTTCAAGGAATGGGATTTCAAAACATTATTAAGACTTTAGTTTTTCCACCAACTTTGAATCATACCTGAATGTTTCTAACTTCGCATTGCCAGTGTGAATAAATATCTAATGTTGGACTTCGACAAACCTCAAATTTGCAGCCAAAAAATCAAGTTCTGAATGTTTTGAAAAGTTTTGAAATCCACGGCGCCAGGAAACCAGACCCCCAGACCCTCACACAGTTCAAGATGATTAGGAACGAAAGGCCAAATTTCAGGCTCAATTTTGATTGATTGCATTTTAGCAATTTTCCCACCCCTAGCCGTACCATGAGGGGTCCTGGTTCCGATCTGGATACGTTGTTAAGCAATGATGCATGACCCATGCGCAGATAGACGACACAAAGCTTCCTGCGAAGTGGATGGCACCCGAGGCGCTGAAAGAGCTGCTCTTTAACGAGAAAACCGACGTTTGGTCCTTTGGTGTTGTGCTCTGGGAAATTTTCAGTCTCGGACAAATTCCGTTTAACGATCCCGGTCAATGTTCCATGAAATCCAATACAGTGGCATGGTGGATCCAAATGCTGGAAGCAGGCCATCGACTGCCCAAACCATCAGGCACACCTCTAGAAATGTAAGCCCATCGGCCTATAAATTATTCGTCTCACTGAAACCGTACATTTTTGTATATATGCATGTCCATAAAACCAGTGATTGTTATGATCGCAACTGAGTACCTGATGATTAAAGCATGCCACCTCTTTTAGATACGCAATGATGCAGTCCTCTTGGTTATTGAATCCAGCGGAACGACCAGGCTTTCGGGAGTTACGGTCAACTCTGCAGAAACTTGTCATCGGGTCAACGTATCTCAAACTGGACAAACCAGATCTGGACTGCGAAGGCGCAGAAGCTCCCAATACGAATTAGTTAACGAAATTGCTCTGCTTCTAGATTGAATTTATTCGTAACTGCAACGTTTGCTAATAAAATGATTAAAGCAAAGCCATAGCTAAATCTGTACACCCAGTGACAAAAACGCCCCGTGAGGTCCTGCGTGTCAGGAATAATATTAGTAACAAAAGCAAGAGTGCTAGAAGTAAGTTCTGTGCTGATGCGCCGACTTATAGTTACATGGTTCTCTTCGCGCCCGTACGATCGGTAATCTTATTCGAATCACTCCTCCCAATTTTCAAAGTTAGATCACGCTTCATTTTCTTTCCTCAAACGCCAAATAATCGAAGGGCACTAACAAAAAAACGAAAAATTGTCCCACCGAAATCCCAGTAGGTGCGAAGCTGGGGTGGATTGTTTGCTGGCCACTCCTAAGGGGCTATGTCATCCTCCGGGCTTGTGTGGTTACGATTGCGTTTGGCATGGCCAGAACTGCGATGGTATACCAAATAATATAGAAGATACTTTTCTATACTACTTGGTGTTACCCTCTATCCTCGACGGTAGTTCACTCTACATCGTGCCAAGTTCATGCCTTCTCTAACGAGCATCAAGTTTAGGTCAGAATTACATGTGCTACGGATTCTCGCAATTTGTCAACGGGTTGTTCACCTCTTGAAAACTTTGAACGCCAAAAGAGATGCATTTCAGTTTCATTTTTCTGTGACAAAATTGACTGTAGCAGAAAATTGACTGTAACAGAAAATTGACTGTACACACTCAATGCAAAATGTGAATATTAATCAGAATATTCAACTAGCAAACGATGCAATCGTTAGGAAGACTGAGAAGCGCTGCGATAATGGTAAACAAAAGATGGAAAGCAACATTTGTGGCGTTTGTCCCCAAAATCACAACAGTTGGCAGCTCTGTTGCTCTTTTTGTTCTCCTTTTGGTCGTGGATCTTGCTAACAATGGCGAAGGACTTGACAACATTTTATTATGTCGTCCATCGTTGAAAAAATCAGTGCTACAGTAGCAAGTGAACTCTGATTTAATGGAATAATTTCCGGGTAGCGAACGAAATTACAGCCTGCTGTTTCTGGATCCAATGAACAACTGCGATAAACCGTGTCCACTAAAACAGAAAACGCATAGATTGGCGATGAGGCATACTTAACTCATGGATAAAATTGGTCGCAACTTACGGTCTCTCTTGGACGTAAATATGGTTGTATAGCTAACACCATCACACGGTATGACGCCAACAGGTAAGACGTCGAACGGGTGTTCAAACTCGTACTCAAAATCATCATTCCCAATTGGTGCCGAACCAGATGAGGAGTTGGAAATTCCCACAAGTTCAGGTTTAGTTACACAATTTCGGTCATAGGTAGGATTGCCTCTAAGGTTGTGACACTTGTAGCACTGAATCGCTGCTCCCAAAAAAGGGTGAATTTGTACGACGACGGCACGCCAGTTTAAGGCAACACCTCTAAAATTGACCTTGGCGGATGAAATACTTTTAATATTTAGTGTTCGCATGTATTTTGCAGTCGGAAATCAGTTACAAAGAACACCATCACAGACACAGAAAGACATGCAAATTTGCCCTTTTTATAAATCTATTCCCTACCTAATATTTATCAGCGCGAAGCAAAGTGCAACCTTTTTCTGCTATTTTCATTTTCTACAGTTTTTATTATTGTTCTATAAAACAATGTTTGAAAAAAACATTTTCGGTTTCCACCAGTAGCAAAAATTACTGTACTGCCGCGATTAAACCGGTCACTTTTTTCCCCGGGCAGCGCATTCGACCTGTGTGAATGTGAGTATGTGAGTGTGTGTGCTCACTCAACACACAGGCGCGTGTGACGGAGGCGCGGCTAAAGTGACCGATTTAATCGCGGCAGTACAGTACTTAAAATCATCCGCAAAGATATTGTGCTAAAAACAAACACAAAAAGCACAAGTCACATTGTACAGTCGGGGCTAACCTCATCCGACAAATGCCTTACCGGCTCAGAAACAAATGCGGAAGCCCAGCGTTAGAAAGGTGAACCACTGCGTAAGATGGTACATTTTTTAATCCAAACGCTACTACTAGATATATGGGAGATGTACTTAATGCATATCTACTATGACCGGTGGAAATAGTCAAACTGTTGCATATCATAATAACGGCAACCATTGCTGCAATCGATCACCCATTGATCGTACAAATGACCGGATGTTAGTCTAATTTGCCGACATACGTATCAGCAGATTCAATGACTGCGTGCCAGGTTTATTGCCGATATGACCCGGAAGTGCATTTCAATGCGCGAGTTAATATGATGCTTGCTTATTTCTATTTTTCAGCGTACTGGTACGTCTGCTTAAGAGCCAATTAACCTTGCTACTCAAACATTCCACTGCCGAGTACTAGTATTTATTCAATTGAAAGCCAGGTGGAACTCTTGCATTCTGGACATTCGTCAGAAGTACACAAAATCACGGTCAACTCGAAGCATGGCGCACCTCATTTCTTTAGATCTACGCAACGTTAGCTGGACAGTGGCGCCTCGTTAAAAACCTGCCCCCCCCCCCGCTGAACGAGAAGTCATTTCCAGTATTTCAATAAAGTCTTTGATTACGTCCAAGATGTGTCCACCTTAGCCCCTTGAAGAAATTATGGGACGGACAGTGCCCACAGATCTTGCCCCCGCTCGGCCGATGCTTCAATCTGCATTTTAGGTCGTTTCTCCTACTCGATTCGATATCGGTGCAACTGTCATACTATTAATTATGACTACACCCCACTCTCCGCACATATTCTTTCTGTGTGCCACACAAAATTATAATTTTATGCTTTATTATGATGAGGTCGACCAAGAATACGTCACAAAAATTGACAGTGGACGATGAGAGTGCTATTTGAGAAGGAAGGATCTACATTGTAGCCTACCCAATCAGTATGGTGAAATGATGAAACAAGCCCGTCAAAATGACTATACCTGCTGACGGATAAAAGCCAAACTGTGATCGATTAAGAGGAAAATGATATTTGATAGACTTGTCTGAAATGAGGTAGCCACATTTGCAGCGGTTGGAGTTGTAATGGTGGAGTCCTGCTTTGTTGAAACTGGAGCAGTTCCCACTTTGGGCGTCGTAGTAGTAGTACTTGCACGGGACCGAACTCAATTCTGCCCAACATTACAAAAGTCAGTACTGCAGATGCATACTGACTCGAGCAGCAATGCAGTGCCATTTCCTTCCTGTCAAAAGTACTCGCATCCATCTCTTGCTACGAGATCCAATGTGCATTTTCGCATGATGATGTCCTCTAATAACGAAACAACAAACTGCCTAGTACGATATACACGTGCTTTCTAGCACAGGTACATTGTATTCTTAAGTCTGCCATCTAGGTAGTAGCTATAGGGTACTGACCGGTGTGGTCATGCGTAAACATTGCGGTAACGCAGGGACCATCACGAGTCCGGCGGCAGAGTTGGAACCACCCAAACTAACCGGATCTGTTAAACAATTTCGGTCGTATAATGAATGACCCTTAATGTTGCTACAGTTATAGCATTAAATCTCCGTTTCTGTGAATGTAACATGATTCAATAATCGGGTAAAGACAACTAAGCGAATTACTACTTAGAACTGGAAATTGTTCAGATAAATATCTTTGAATGTTGATTAATCTGGGATGTTTCTTTGGAAACCAACTTTTTATTTTAATAAACATCCAACTAGCCACAACAAATCTACCCGCGCTGTTATCATCCCATGCGGCATAGTTCTTTACCGGCAATGATAGCAACAAACATTTCTAGGATCAATAAGACCAACCACTGTCCATTGTAAGAGAGAGGTGTACCTCTAAAGTTATTGCAACTGCTGGGCATCTTCCGCTTAAACGTGCAATTACAAACTCTATTTAACATGGCTTAATATGTTCATATCCAAGTCCAGCGGAAATGAAAGCAAGCTGCCGAGTGCTGAATATACACCAACCCACTGCGTTTCGACAATAAACAGTTTATGCTTCATTTATGGTGCCGGATGTTAGTTTAGTTTGTGTATGGACAAGGGAAATGACGGAATAAATCACGCTTACTGCTGGTAGACCCGGATGTTTATCCCACATGTACCGGTATTTGACGCTGCATTGCTCATGGTTGTAGATTGTTCCGCCCGCGGGTATTTGCCCTCTGTTTGGGTTTCACACTCAGACCACTTATGCTACAGATGTGAATTAAATTTCAATTGTTCTATTGAACTTAGTTTTGGACATAGATCGAGAAAGTCAAACGTCTGCATACAATAATATTCGGCAATTTGATTGTCGCTTTCTTCTTCCATGCATTGTCCTTCATGTAGGCTATCATTTGCAATGATGAACGTTTATGAAAGATTGAGGGAAGGATAGTCGTGCTTCACATCTTCAAGTGCTGATTCAAAAGCAGAACCAATAAACGGCAATCCGCCCAAAAATGTTGCACTCAGGGATGCCGGTGTAATGATTTCAATATCAAATGAACTACTTCCACATCCATGCCCAAACAAAATCACATTAGCTGCGAAAATCGTAGCCAATTTCCACTGTAATATCAAATCACTTCTGAGTAGCATTCTTGATCTCAGCAAGTACCTAAAAAGCAACAATGGAAGGTCACGTACACGGGGTAATGTTTTTCGGCAGTGCGAAGCCGCAATAATACAGTGCAATAGCAGAAATATAGGAGCACATTCTTTTACGTGACGAAAAGGATTCTTGACAGGATTGATTGCCTCAAAACGAGCCTCTCCAAACATCGTGAGAAGCACGTCAGTTATAAATAAAGTATTATAAAACGGAAGTGTTGATTTTGTAGCCAATTTTCCGTTGAAAATAAAATTAGTGGCCTTATAGGCTGCATACCTTAATGACATCCACTTTCTCCGAAAACCTTAGCGAGTACTAATGTTTTTTGAGAAAGTTGGTGCCACATACCGAAACGGCCATCCGTCTCGTCCCCAAGTGCTAGGATTATTAGTGCCACTTACTCTCCGGAAAAATTTAACAATCACAAAATTTCGTTGGGTGAAAATAGCTATACATTGTGAACTATTTCCCATTTTATCTAACGGCGAGTCGCATTGAGCAGAATATGAAAGTTATTTAAGAATATGGATGGTCTCCTGATCAAACTGATGTATTTGCTTGGAGAGGGCTACTGAGCCGCCTTTCAACAAGACAGGTAAACCAGCAAAGTCACTCAGCATAACATGATAATGAGTCTGCGACAATTACAGTAGGTTGTCGCGTGGCGCTTTCTTGTAAGGAAAATGGTGGCTTGGCTTTTAATGGGACACAAAGGAAGAAAGAAAAAGGAACAGTCACTACTGACTGCTTGAACTTTTCCACATCTACTCGTCGGAGACAGGAGGATGTGGAAAAGTCGAAGCCATCAAAAATGGCTAAGATAAGATAAGATAAGATTGCTGACCGCTGTCCAGCACTGGTCAGACGGTCGCGAAAGAGATAAGACGGGCCGGGCACTGGTCATCTGGCCCGGCACTGCAGACAACACAACATGATTTCCCCGCGACAAGGTACATGATATTACGATACATTTGTTCTATTGATTGTGCCTACTTCTGTAAACGTTGTCACTGCTCGGCTGTTTGAATGATGAAACTGATCGCCCTCAGGTACAGTATACCGTCATGATAATATTAATTATAACGGTGGTACTTGAGTAGTGTCTGTAAAGGCGTTTTGACGGTTGTCACACCTTTCAAAGCCTCCAACGCTCTTTGCAAACATCCCATTTTTGCAGTACATCATAACGATAATTCATATATTGGTGAATATAATTTACAAGCATTGTTGTAATAGGCATACATATGGCATGACATGGAACTAAACAGTCCTTGCTCTGCTGGTAAAAGCGAAGCACAGTAACGTTTGGTAATGGTTTAGAACGATACATTCTACAGCTTACAGTAAATTTAACACAGTAAGTGGTCGTCTACAAAGTATGACAGTGGATGATATTTCTCTCTAAAGAAAAGTTAATTTATATTAAAGGCAAAGTAAATCGGAAAGCTCGGAAAGAATAGACAACCAAAAAAATATGTAATAGATACAGGGGCCGGCAGCAAAGTTGGACCAGTTTGCGCGCCATCGAACAGCTGATTGGTTTCTTTTGTAACAACCCATCCCACGTTGTTTTTCAATAAAACCAAGTCAGCCGGTGTAGAAAAAAATTTGTTGACGTTTGAACAATCAATCATGCCTGCTCCAATTGATTCTGAAGCGAGGGGCGCCATCTTGGCCCACCATCAGAACGGCCAATCTCATAGAAAAATATTCGATGCTTTGTTTGACCTGGGCTTTTCGGTTTCGAAGTCTACTGTCACTCGTGTTATCACGGAATTAGAACGGGAGAAGCGAGGAATCTTCAAACCAGCAAAAAAGCTCGGTTCCCAGTGCCTTTGGTACAAGCGTACCAAGGATCTCATCAAAAAAGTGGACGCAGCGACGAATGTGGATAATCCTCCAACCCTCAACCAAATGGCTGAACGGTATGATGTCTCTGAAAGGACGATTCGTCGAGTTTTGAGCAAAAATCTGCAATCGGACTTGCTTAAGAAGACTAAAACGCATGCCCTATCAAACAAGCAAGGGCAGCAACGTCTTGACCGCGGACCTCGGTTTCTCAAGCTTCTGGGGGGTGATCGATGGAAGTATGTAGTGTCTTTTGATGAGTTCTGGCTGTCTATCAATGACTGTGGTGAAATCCGGGGCTGTTATTACCGGAAGAAGGGAAAACCAGTTCTGGAAAGTTGCACCAAAAAGTGGAAGCAGAAATTCCCGAAAAAGGTGATGTGCGCCGCAGAAGTGTCGTACCGCGGTGCGACGAGCATCTACTTCGTCCCACCGACCAGCAAAGTCAATTGAGCGTTCTTCCTCAACAATATTGTGAAGCCAATAGTGGAAAAAAACGTCTCCAGGCTCTACCCGGGAGAGGAACACAAAGTCATCCTCCACTTTGATAGTGCTTCCAGTCACACGACGCCTGCGGTCTACTCCTAACTTCAAATCGAAAAAGTCAAGTACATCGGGAAAGAGGATTGGATGGCTAACAGCCCTGACCATAATCCTATGGATTTCGGTCCGAACGGGATTTTTAAAAAATCAATGTTTAAGAAAAAGCCCAAAGGCATCCCTGGTTTGCAACGTGCAGCGCGCCAGGTCTGGAAGGAATACCCACTCAACGTTTGTCGTAATGTTATGAAATCCTGGAGAGGAAGGGTGATTCAGATGCTAGATGTAAAGGGCTTTCAGATTGAAAACTCAAAAAAATAGAACAAAATACACACAACGGTGAAAACTCGTTCTTCTATTTTTTTTAGTTTTTAATCTGAAAGCCCTTTACATCTAGCATCTGAATCGCCCTTCCTCTCGAGGATTTCAGGAGCTGCACTTGCAGATTGCATTTGTGTCGCAACCAGGAACCCTGTCAGATTATCCTGTTTTTTTTCAACAATATTTTTTTTGCAATACATCAAAAGCTAAGAAAAATAAAGTCATTGATTATAACCTAAAACATTGGTAAGACTTTTCAAACTATTGCTGGCTTTGGAGAAGCGTTCGCATCCTTAGTAATTTACACCTAATACTTATATGGTATATGCAGTG
>LRSR01003207.1:0-50416 GCA_001579985.1 Hypsibius dujardini
TCGAACAAAAATTGTGGAGGGGAACCCTTCCCGAAGAGTCCTTATGTCTTTAAGCTAGGTAATAATAAATATTACGTTACATGCACATGCAATACTGCAAGTTCTGTCGATCCTCATACCGATACTACAGGTGGCTAGAAAATGTCTAGAAAGCCATTATAGCCTCTTGAGGCTTTCAAAAATTTATTGAACTTAGGAGTTTGGCACAAAATGATCCGTCTATCGACTCCGAGGATTGTATTGGTCCCAATCTGGAGCAAAAGGCTAAAAATACTTTTCATTCGCTCTTAAACAAGGGCTGCAGCATCTAAGTTTTCACACGCAACTGCAGTATAGGCAGGTGGAAGGCTCCAAATACTCTGCACGGAATTCCTGCGCGTTGAGCTCCCTGAGAAGGCCGGCGGTGGACTTCCCTCTCGCGATGAAACCCTCAACTGGTACGCCGGGGGAGGAGGTCGTGGCACTGGCACGATCGTTTCCTCCAACAGCGCCTCATCTTCCGGCACTTCAGGCAGCGGTACTCGAGGTCGACCTGTCGGTTGCCTCGGTCGCAGTTTCCGGGTTTGTCCGACCGGCCCCGCTGCCAGCACAGACCGAATCCCAGCTCCATGGTCTCCAATCCCGTTTTCGTACAGTCGAGACCAACCGTCATCGGCGACCTCGTTCAGCTCGCGCAGCAGATGCCCGTGATCGGTATACAGGCAGTGCAGGGCGAATGGGATGACCGCCACCGTGGTACGCACGCCGAGCATGGTTTTGAAGTCGCCTAGATGGAGGTCGGGATGGTTGGGCCGCTCACCGAGGAAGCCGTGGATAGCCGCGGCGATGCTCAATCCCGCAGCGGCACCCATCACCGCCATGTACACGGAGAATATGTAGACGGCCGCGGGAACGCGGGGTCGTTGGGTTGAGGCTTGGAAGAAGGCCGGGATGGTGAGGATGCCGGTGATTTCGGTGCAGCAGCCGGTGAAGAGGGTGAAGAAGCCGCCCACCACGAGGCACGGTGCTGGGAGGAGCGGAATCAGTTCTGGAAGGGACAAATACACCGAAAAATTGTAGCGTAGGACGTAAGAAATTGTCAAACTGAGTGAAATGTGATCTTCTTGAAACTTTCGAAAACCTTGGCTGCCGAGAACTGCTGGAGACCGTCCAAGTGAGAGGTTAGTTTGCTTTTCAAGGAGGGAGGCAGTGTGACTGGAAAATGAACCTCCGTCGGAAAGAAGACCGACGGACGAAGCCCGCATACCGACGGTGGTTGCAGTCAGTTAGGAGTACAGAATACGAATAGCGGACCGACACCCCGGAAGCCGGACAATCGACGCATAGTCCGACAATCGGCGGACAGTTTATAGGACGTTTATAGGACGTTTCCAGGACGTTTATAAAATTATGCGATCGGTTTGGAAAGGGTGACGGTAAGTCTGAAAGGTTTTTGGTCATCTCAAATGCTGAATAGGCCATTTTGCAGGTTTGCGTTCCACCTGGGAGGAGGCACTCTCATCCACTTTAGATGGCGGACGGTCAGGTCGGAAAATTACTTCAGGCAAGCAGTTCTGAGCCCCGTACACTCGTGAAGAAGGCCGTCAGCCACTCCCAAATACCTCACGCGTTTACCAGGTAGATATTGCCATTTCCAGTAAACCAATTACCTTTCAAACTGACCGCAATCTTTCTGAACAGATCATGTGTCCACCGTGCGCACTCAAAGCCAATATTGCAGACAGTCCACCCACATTCCGGATTGGACGTAAATCTACCGCACTGCTGGTAACCTTCCGGCAAAACGGTAAATCAACCGGTAATCTTCCGGACAAGCCGTGCACGGACCGAATAAACCGCAAACCTTCCGGACCGACCGTGGACATTCCGAGCAGACGACAAGATATCCGGACAGACTGCGCACCTCCCGGCTTGGAGTGACAGTTGTTCTTGCCACTGGTAGCTCATCTTCGTGGTAGATCATTAACTTCTCGTTCTAACCGTGAATCCGTTTTTCCGTCCATTCATTTTCCTCCGGACTGACTTCTCAGCTGCCTGACTGACCATCCCCATTTTGGACCAGCTGTCCACCTTTTCAGCTTACCGTCAATCTTTCGGACTGATTGGAAATCTTTCGTAATGCTTACCCTTCTCTTCGATGGGTCGTGAATCTTCTGTGCTATCCGCTGACAAAGCTGACTGTTCGTCAGCCATTCCGTCAGGCCGTAAACCTTCCAAACAGACCGGCCGCTTGCCTGATGTCCATTCCGGATTGGGTGTCCGTCGACTACTCCGAGTGTCCGTCAATCATTTAGACTAGCCATAGACCTCCCAAGCTCTCCGTCCGCAATCCAGGCCGCAATTGTTCACCTTCCTATGTTATGGCCCATCTTTTCAACTACTTTTTCGCCCTCTCACTGGCAACACCGTCTCAAATTTGAATCGATCGTCAGTTTCTCTTGCTATCAATTAAGCGTTCGGACGGTCGTTGTATCAAAGCGCTCACCATTTTCGAGTTTTAATAATCTCTCGCAAAAACTAATTTAGAAGGGCAAGTCCCATCAAAAGGCATGTCTTTAAAAACCGGTTTATACATAAGTGCGCGTACATTGTACTGACCGTCATTGGAGCAGTACAGCATGATGATCCCGAGGACCATTTCGCAGAGGCTGAGCATCCACAGCGGTCGTCGGTGTCTGAATAGCTCTTGGATTTTACCATTGCTTGGCGGAGAGGATGTAAAGATGAGAGCGCTGGCACCGAATCTGAAAGCTCCAACACACGGTGGCAGCGTCATTATTTATTGCTCTCCTCAAGGTATCTACCGGTATCGAAAAAACGATTGAGGATTTTGCCACATTTATTTGTGCAACAAAATCGCAAAAAAGCACACCGAATAAATTGCATTCTATGTGGGTTTACAAATGCAGCGTATTTGTTGCAGACGTAAGCGTGGATAGAACGTGTCGACTATGCATGGGATTTATTGATCAGGACCCATTCTCTCCCCCCCCCTCCATTAACTGCACGGTCTCACTTTCTTGTACGCTTGCTGGCAAATGTGTGTACCGTACACTTGCGTGGTATGGGTTCCCCGAAACTTAACGTACAATCGATCACGTACCGAGCGCCTAAAATTGGAAAGAGATTTCGCGAACAAAAAGATGCGATATGACCCATGATAGGGATGTTAATGCCAATTCTAGACATATCCCATGGGATCACATTCCGATTACATTCCGATCCCAATCACAAACATGATCTGCAACTTGGATTAACAACCCTAACTCATGAGCCGTAATTGTTTTTCGGTAAAACTGGAAGAATTTTAACCCTAGATGCAGTATGCTAGGGGCGTGGACGGGCTAAGCGCTGCACGCTCATTGAAAATTCCAGCAGGGAATAGAATATGATTCTAGAGCTCTTTATGAACAGTGATGTCGTTACGGCTCGTCTCTAGTCGGAGCTTGAATTAAACAGTATCCTAGTTCCGCGTTACGTCACTCGCGGCAATGAGCGCTGTCTGTCTGTCTGTCTGTCTGTCTGTCTGTTTGTCTGTCCATCTGTCTGTTTGCCTGTCTGTCGGTCTGAGCGTCTGTCTGTTTGGATCGGTTGGTCAGTCTTACTGATCGCGTCGCACATTGCAACATATCGTTTGTATAACAGTTTTAGTCTGCTGCATCTGCTCGTGCGAAAATGCCTCAATTTAGTTGTATCGGATCATATATCGGATATCCGTTTTTGTATCGGATCATGCATCGGATATCTGTTTTTGTATCAGACCATGCATCGGATACAAGTCAACTTTCGCAAGAGCTGTAGTAATAATGGCTATGCCAATAGAATAAAAAAGCAGTGCTCCTACATTAGCAAAATTAACACTTGCTGCAACCTAAAGTCAAGACAAAAAAGGCATCGTTAAGCTACAAAACAACTGTCTGATCTTCAGACGTTGTTTGGGTACCACTTATGACCTGGTGGAAACAACGGGCTTCCATCCCAAACCATCTGACTCCGGGGCAGCAGGCTCGGTGAGGAATCCTTCGAGGATTCAGTCGTATCAAAACCTGACTTCACCGTGGCGGTGGTGGACGTAATGGTAGAGGTGTTGGGACTGCCCAATGGTTTGGGGATTGTTTTTCGCAAGATTGGTACCGGTGGCCATTGACAATCTCTTCCGATGTGATCACTAAAAAAGTTCAATTCTTTTACACCACTTAACTGATATTGTGCTTCAGATTCTTACAAAATGATTCACACTATACGAAAAACTCAGAACCATTTCACTTTATTTTAACAAATTTACACCTTTACGGGCATTACAAATCCTATAAGTTTGAAATTCCCCTAAGGAAATCATCCCTTGAATATTAGAAGACGTTACCACTTCAACTTACACATATTTAGCCGGGACAACGTCGCCTGGCTTCAGCGCCTCGCGGTTCTTGTTGACCGGTGGTAGCTGCACCTTGGTGGTGCCCCAGTAACGGTCCTTCACCAGTGGTGGGACCTTGTCGAACCTGCATGACATCAAAGGACGTAGGGAGAGTTGGTAAGTGTTCCCTAGCAGTGGCGTGCCGAGGTTTCGGGGCAAACAAAGACAGGCAAAAAACATTCCATCTGGGCAAACTTTCTTTTACAAAATTTGAATCTTAAAAAGAAGATCTGCGACGCTAACAGAATCTTCCACTAAAGGCAGAAGTTTGCTTGTTTGCCCCCCCCCCCCGGACGGCTCGCCTATATCTCGAGTAAGTTAGACATTTGTATCTGCCTGTGTAGTACATAGTATGAAACAAACGTACATTTGATCGGTGACTGTGAAGTGTACTTGCATGTGGCGCTCGATGAACCAGTTGATCTACGCGTACAAAACAACCACACCCTTGTTAAGGATACCACATAACCAAACCGAGGAACATGCGTTGAACACCTACATCGAAGTCGTCGTCATCCTCGCCCCAGGGGTTGAACATTTGCTCGGCCACTTTCAACCATCCCACGTAGAATACAAACTAAAAGTGCATATTCATGTGTTCGAAGAGGTAGAAGCATATGAGCTGTACGGTACAATATACAGGGGGCGGGGCCTAACCTGGAGGATGGTGAAAATGGGAAAATAGGTATCAACCCCGTGGCCTTTGTAGTTTTTCGTCACATCCAAGGATTGGCGTGCGAAGAGGCAGCCCACGAAATACGTGTAGGTAGCAATGGTAATTATCTGCAAGCGCGAGCTTATTAGAACGGTTAGAGGTGACGAGGAGGTCTAAGGAGTACCTGTGTATAGCTGACGGGAATGGTCACCCAGTTGAACATCCAGTTCCTCCCCAGAGAAGCGCGAAAGACTAGCAGCTCATCCAGTATCTGCTTGGAGCCCACCCCCACCGGGTCGTGCATGAGACCCTCCTGACGGGCTTGGTCTAGGATGCGCATGAACCACACACACGGCACCCAAAACTTGCCATGCTCTTTGATCTACAAACGCTTTTGTTTAATAAAACATTTTGCTCCATTGGAGGGGTCACAGCAGCAACCTACCTCGATGATGTCATCGAATAGGACCTTTTCCTCTGTAACCGAAAACAATTGTAATTTATTCATGTTCTAATAGCATTACCTCCAATTGTCTTCGAATGGCGTAGGGATGAAAAAAATTAAACTTAGTCACTTAGTCAATTCAGACGTTAGTTGACTAAAAAAACTAAAGGTTTTAGTTTAAGTTTTTTTAGTAGCTAAAGCTTTTAGCTTCTAGCTTCTAGTCTAGTTTTAATCGAATTCAGTTGATTAATTTCCGTTTCGCTACTAAGATCCGCAGAAACTGAAACTTTTAGTTGAGTTTTTTAGTCGACTAAAAAACCTAAAACGAAAAAATCAGTAACTAAAACTTTTGCTTTAGTTTTAGTTAAATTTTTTAGTTTCGTTTAGTTTTGCCATTCCTAGAAGGGCGTTGCCGTTGTGCTCTGACCTTTAGAGAGAATGCCGGCATCGACCATGTGTTGAAGACTGGGAAACCGCTTGCGGGTCAAGACGCTGTACGGCCGGTTCACGAAAATGGTCGCTGCGCTGATGTAACGCGCTAGCTGTCGCCTGAAAATGTGTCGCACGCATTTCATTGAAAAATTCACGAAAATACGTTTCGATTGAGCTGAAAAGGCTGGAGTCAATGGTTGAATTAATACCCACCTATACATGTATGACCTTTCGTCTTTGCCGTTAATCCAATGTGTGATCAAGTAGCACATTCTGTGAATAAACAGACTCACTGTACAAGATATTTAAGATCGCTGTGGTGGTTGGGATATCCGTTAACGACATTCAGAATAATCGATAGAGGAGAGAAATGGAGAAAAATTGCGTACACAAATACTGTTCAGATCTTAACTAAGCGTACCCTTGAAAAAAGGGTACCTAAGGGTACCCTTGAAGCAGACGCTCAATAGCTTTTTTGTTTTTAAGTTTAGACCTATGTCTATTTAAACCTCAGTTTTAGTTGGTTAACATTCATCCTGCTGTAAGTATCTTACAACATATTTCAAATGTAAACTGTCCAGATTATTGGCAGTAGTGATAGAGAAATTTTGTTTCAAAGATTTAGAAAAAAAGCATGCTTGGTTTGACAAAACCGCAATTGGAAACTGTTTTTTGCCTGATTCTTTAAGGATTACCCCAGATTCTGATCTTGCTCTTCGATTTATTGATTTCAGTCAACTAATTCTCCCGATGAGGTGATCCTAAGTAACACGCCCTGTCCTCAGAGAATTAATAAGCAAAAACTGACAAATTATTTTACATTACTTTAACGTCATTTAGGGTTAGATCACAGTTTTTATTTGGTACAGTTTTGATGGACTGTACATGAACGAGAGGACTCTTGAACCATGTCTTACCTGTCCGGCCAGGGGTAGGCGATGAGTTGCTCCCACCATCGCGACAGGATGAAGGACACGTAGAAGCCCAGCACAAAGGTCAACGGAACCGAGTTCAAGTTTTCCTCCACGTAGATGCAAATTTTTTCGAACGCCCTGCAAATGTAAATGCATGTTCTGGTCTGCTGTCAATCAAACCTACACGAGCATGCCGCAGGACTTGCAATCTTCTTGACCGCAAAACTCACGTTCTCTGGGTGGGGTTCAGAGCCATGCGGTAGACCGCAGCGATGATGGCATACAGCACGGCGAAAATGCAAAACTCCCGGTACATCAGTTTGTACACACTGCCGCGCCATCGCAGCAGCAGCTTTCCAAGCCGTCCAAAGGAGACGCTTTCGACTTTGGTCTGATATCGCACAGTCATTGTGGCAGGGGAGGGTTAAGTCTTCACCTGAGTGACCCTCAAGGTCTCGCAAAAAATACAGTGTACCAGGGGAAAGAACGTGAGGAAAGTACGTCTAAGGTCTTATATATTTTTCCAACGGTTCGACCGGTGGTATTTCCCAGTTCGATCTCTCCCCCTCTCCATACATATTATGCTTATATTTGGTAGCATCTACAATCTCAAAGTCCCAGGGGAAATTGTTAATTTTATTATTTTACTGCAAGCAGTTATTTACAGTCTCATTCCAATCAGAACGCACCGCTGTTTAGTAAAAGTTTGGTTTGGGGAAACTTTTTTGTTATTCATTTAGGGCAGTCACGTTGCCACAAATACAGATGCAAGCGGTTTAGTCAGTGCGCTTAGGTTAAAAGCCAAAGTAGTTTGTGCTCTCGCTTTATTAATTTATTGAATATCGTGTCGGCAAGGGTCAAAGATTTGAGGGCTCGGGGACGTGAGACAAGGTCACATGCCGATCAAGATGTAACAACAATCGCGATGTGAAGAAATGATTTGCATGTAAGAACCCTATAAGCAATACACTTATGTTAAAGGTTGTTTGTTGATGGTTTGTTTACACAGGTGAAACGATGTTCTTTTACGAGAGCGCGGCAGAGTCCTCCACACCAGCCGTCGAGTTTGCTCGACACAGCTTTATCACTACGGAGACAAGCCACATGCTCAAATGATTTAACGAGCGTGGAGAGCGTGGGAGCGTCCACAAGAGATGGTCTTTACCGAATAACGGGCTCTCGTTGGTCCCTTTTGTTTACGGCACTTTATGTGCACCGTCAAAGTGCAGAACCGCGCTTTTACAAATATCCTCACTTGACGATCATAACAACAATGCAATGCCTGGTTCGGCCCATGTTTTTTTACCCTAATTTAGGATGTGATTTTCGAGGGGGGGGGAACGCAAAAAGTTTCCATTTTATTATTTTAATTCATCCAATATTATTGAGAGTGCGGTCGTCAACGTTTACCATCAATCAACAAAATATATCAAAAAAAGTTTTGATGAATATGTTTCAGTAAGCGATCAGCCGGAGATGTCAATGAAAAATCGATCAGTGAATTTCTGAAATTCGCTGATCGCATTTGGCTGAGCTGTAAAGCAGCCAGGCTGTTAACAATCGAAATATACGAATAGACTAATCACAGGTTTTGGTTTTGGCACGCACGGCTGAACATTTCGCTTGCTCGCTATAACTTTTTTGATACTCTTTCTTGATAGCGTTTTTTACACATTTTACTGACGGCCGCACGGTCTCTATTCGTGATGATATGTATATCAGACTTGTGTTATCGGCCAGGCTCTGAAATTTATTTAGCAGAATTTCAAATCCTGAAAACACTGGAAGATTTGATTTCCATTATAAAAACTTGAAAAAAGGGTCAATTTCAAGGTGTTTGACACTATTCCTCTCCAAGTTCAATTTGGACTACCTTGGCATCAGTGAAAAATTTGTTTATTTTAGGGTCGGAGCTAAATAGCTTATTTCTGGAATTTTAGCCTGAATTTTTCGGTCTGGATTGAAATTGACCGACAGCTCCACCACCGACATCCAAAAATAATGCTGATTTCAATTAGAAATTGAACTTGGAGAGGAACAGTAAGGGTTGTTCAACAACTACGTAAGCGCTCGATATTAGGCGGCCTTACCCCCACNTCAAACGCTTATGTCAACGCCGTTGGAACCCCCTTATGCGTCGAAATCCTGAATTTCCGCTTTAGTAACAAAATTTCAGCACTGATAACACTTAGTTATCCTCCGCATTTTCAAAATCAGAAGGAAAAAAAGCGTCTAGATCGGTAATGATGGGAATGTCAGTCGACCCAGCCTCCTCGAATCGTATTTCCTCGTCGTCGTCATCGAGATCAAGGAAATTTTGAGATTTAAAATTGCTGACGTAATCCAAAGACAGATCCCCACTCCCTAAACGTCAGAGCTCATCGATTGCTGACACGTACCCCCCTAACTACGATGACATAATTGTGTAATGATCCCTAACGGACATAGCGAAATCAGTCTTTTATAAAAATCGAAGTTTTTACATCGAAAATGAATAAAAACGGAATTTTCTTGTGTTTCCCGGACTTTCGGGAGAGAAAACTTTGGCGAAACCCCTTTCTGGGATTACGTAAAATTGAGCAAGTAGACGCAATTAAAAATAATTCATTTGTAATTTTGTCAAACTCTAGTATACATTCTACACACACTACTGCAAAACACTGCCAGTTTATCTTCAATGCTTGACACCTAAAAGTTAGGTGTCAAGCATGCCGACCACATACCGACCATTTTTGACACCGCCCAAAATAATCCTCGTTTAAAACATTCAATTTTGGTAACGTCTAGCATTGAATCGGCTTTGCCGATAGTCAAACACGTATTTCTCGCCAAAAGCACCCATTGGCACACAAGAAAAATGATAGCAGATGATCGTTCTTTGCAATAACTTTTATGAAAGGAGTAGAAGACTGTAGAAGGTACCCATATCATCCAAGTAAAAAGTCGGCACGAAGTCCTGGTCAGCAGCTGCTGTACTTTCCGCATACCGTTTGGCCTCCACCAAAGTTGAGACCCCGGACAAGACGAGAACGCTCTTCATCTGACACTTATTCGCCAGTCCAATGTCGGTGTGCAGGTTATCCCCTATGAACACCGACCGAGATACATCCAGGTAGAAATGTTCCTTTAAGTGGTCAATCATTAGAGTCGCCGGTTTGCCGATGATAACGGGTTTCCGACCGCAGGCCATAACGATGGGTCCGACGATGCATCCGGTGCCGGGAATTATGATATCACGGGAACTGCTGGGAAATGTCGTATCGGCATTAGTGGCGACGAAGTGTACTTTGGGATCGTTCAGGTAGCACGCGGCCTTGATCAATTTGAAATAACTGATGTGCTTATCGAAGCCCACAACCACGGCTCGAACATCTTTGTCTAAGGACTCTGCTCGCCAGTCGTCTTCGAGGAAATCTTCCGGCACCGGATCAGGCTGTAAGAAATGACCAATCAGTGAAAATTATTATCTGACCTGACGTTCGCTCCTTGTCCGTCTAATGGTCTATGTGCGTGTTGTTTGGCAGTCAATCTGGGAGCATTCTGTCTGTCTGTCTGTCTGTCTGTCTGTCTGTCTGTCTATTTTAAAAAATACTGACTCCATTTCCTATGCATTGCAATCCTAAATCAGTCAGGGCCAGCTCAAGGGCAGGCGTTCCCATGACGTAAATTTTTGGACCCGTTCCAGGTGTAACAAAGTCCGACACATTCAGTAGGTCTTTGACGTGAAGTGCCGTGAAGTGTGCAGTGCAAACGATGTCAGCCTATGGAACATGCGTACAGAGTTCTTATCAGCTTCAGCAACTTTTGCCCGAACGATCGACACAGATTGGTTGGTATTCACCTCTTCCGCTGGCAGACCGAGCTTGCGACATTTTGCAGCATATTGTGCTCTTGTTGATGCTCCGTTGTTTGTAATATAGTATATTTTTTTACCCTGGAAAAGTGTTACGATTAGTGCAAGTAAATGAATCTCCAAGCACATCTGGACTCGGGATTGCTTTAAAGTATTTAGTATTTAGTATTTAGTATTTAGAAATGCGTCATGTCGATTATTAGTCGCTAAATGTGAGACGAAGCGAAAGAGGAAACAAAACCCCTGGCAGTGAGGCTCCGTCGTGATTATACCCTCTTTTTGAGGTCCGTCAATGATTCCGCAGCTCCTGCGAGTAGCTGGTTGCCCTTCCACAAAACACCTTTGAAACAATTTGAAAGTAGACATACAAACAATTACCTTGTGATGCAGAATAAAAGTTTTGAATTCGGGTGGGCAACTCACCATCACAGTCAAACAAAAAATTATCATGGTCCTCCAAAAGGGTCGCGAAATTTGAGGCATCGAGAGGAAGCATAATCGAATTTTAGTTTTTTATGAAACGAAATAAATGAAACACAGTTACCCGGCTAACGGATCGAGCGACTTTCCGGAAAGGTACAGCGTCTCGTGAAAAACCCGTCTTTGGCCGATTTTATTACAAACTACTGTAATTTCGTTCGTTAGATAAGATATATTAGCAGACAGACGCAGTGTGATTCTCTGTCTGTCTAGGGAATGAAAAATCGCTCACGGCGGAAAGTGGAAAGTGCGAGAAAGATTACCGGTTAATTGTTTTAAAATGCAACAAACTATTGCAGTATTTGTACTTGTAGAGGGGCGTGGTTTTACAACTATTACGCTCCACCCCGAAATTTGCGGCAGAGGTGTAAGACGGCAACGACATAGTATTGACGTAGTACTGTAGAATTCCGATCAACAGGTGCTATTGCGCAATCAGCTCAGTCAAAAGAGATCGGAGCTGATTGGTTCCAAAAACAGGAGACCATAAGACTGTACGTCATTGTGTGAGAATCGGGTGATTGATTACTTGATCGAAGCACTTCAGGGTTTTCGGCTCGTCGGAACTAATTTACTGGGGGGGGGGGTCCAAGAATCAGCACCCGTTGATCGGAATTCTACAGTACTGTATTTTCGCGTTAGACAGGGACAGTCGTAGTGGAGTGGAACGTGTGCACGGCTTGCGTGCACCCTACACACAGCACAAGCGCCGCGTGGCCGATTAAGCGTTCCACAGCTCGTACGCTGTCCCTGTCTAACGCGAAAATACAGTAACAATGCACTTGTACCGTATGGCCAAAGGGCTCTGGCCGAAGGGTTCTGGTTTAATAGTTTGCAGGTGTTACTAGCATGACTCCGCGTGAGGTCTTCCTTGCTGGAGCGGGCTGTTCAGTTATGCTTCTCATCGCAGAACGAATCGCTTCGTCTCCCAATGGCAAGTTGGATGGAGAAGACTTTCGATCGATCTACTGGACAATCAGTTTTTGGACTCGTGTACCATTTAGCGCTAGATTTCCTTTGATTAAGTGCTTTAGCATAGTTGCTCGTCTCAACTCCCCCCCCAAACAATCAATCACTGAATGACTTTCGCAAATTTTATGGTCCTGCAGTTGCAGAATACGTGATAACCGAACAAAACGGTTAGGTTTTCTTCGCTCGCTCAGCTAACCAGAATAATACTTCAAAATAACTATATTTCTTTCTCAGATTTGACATTTTGATAGCATCTTCGCTCTTATCACAGAAGAGTTTTGTGAAGTTAACTTTCCAATTTCTACGTTTTCACAAAACGCGCAATTTGCGGAAATTTGATTTATTTTTTTTTTCGCTAAAGAGTTTAGCTGTGTTTTCTTATCTTAATTAAAATAGAAAATGGAATATATCTACAGACATATAATTTTAAAATTTCGCATGCAACGAATTCGAAATATGATAGCGCAAAATGAGCGCAAGCGTGAACGCAGACTTGAGAGCGGGTACAGAACGCGAGCGCTGAATTTGGAGATAGCACAATCTCGGGTCTGCCCCTGAAGGGTAACATATTAATGGTGTATTTAATCATGAAATAATTTGTTGAGAGCTTCATTGTTGCTAAAAATTCACAGTAAAAACAGTTCTATAAATTCGGAAACCCGAGGCAAACTAGTTAACGGTTCCCTCCGTTGACCCAGACGGGACTTGTAACGATTTTAATAATTCTTAAAAATCAAAGGCAAGAGGTTTATACTAGAAAGCCACCCGATTGTCCAGCGCTCAAATCCGACTGATCGACTAACTTCTCATTAACTACGCCTATTCACCGTCGGGACAATATCCAATTGAAAGAAAAGTGTAAATACGGAAATACTAAAAACTGCAAAATACGAAAACTACGAAAACTGTAATTGCTAAAAACGAAAAAGCATAGAAATTAAAACATATATTTTAATGCACTCATATGTTTGTATGTGCAAGTATGGATATACCCTCTGTAAGGTCAAGGAAGGGCACTGTTCTGTCTATGCCTTCCCTTTTGCTGTTTTACAATTTCTGCTTTCGTACACTGAGGCTCAACTTCACCTGAATCGGTTAAAACAAGTGAGATTCATGACACTAGAGGGCAAACAAAAGGAAGGTCGATGTCAAAAGCACGCAATGTTTTGGGGAAGACACGCGGTCACTAATCACCTGACGTTTGGCATTACGCATTACGCATTTTCAGGGAAGAAAACATGTAGCATTTTGTCAGTAAGCGAATGGTCCATCACTCCATACTGGTCGTTATCCCCTTGTCTGACCGTCAAACATTTGGACAGGCCCGTCCGTCTGTTTTTATAATACCACATAGAACTATGTTCGTCTGATACCAGGTACTAGCACCATGGAAAACTAGTTTGTCCGTTCACTACGGGGACCTTGAAGAGCTGTTCTAACTAACAAACTTGCTAACTAACTAAGTTAACTGAATGTAACTAAATCAAGGTAAACGTTTTAGCTACTAAAAGTATCCAAAGTTAAAGATTTTGTCTTTGGAGTCAGTTAATGATGAGCTGACTAAAAAAACTAATTATGCAAGTGACAGTAACTTCATTTTTGCCTTCCCTAATTTCGATGATCAACTGGTAATGCAAACACGTGCTCTTCGTCGGTTGGTCACCCAGATATGAAAACGAATTTTTTTATTATGATCGTGATGATGATATGGGATGAAGAAGCGGAAAGATGTGTGGACCTTCACCAAAAAGTAATACCGACAAATACTATGAAACACTAACGCAGAAGAGAGAGAGAGACATGCGAGAGAGAGAGAGTACGGGTGTGTGTGTGTATTATGGAGGAAACATACAGACTGCATCACGTTCAATCGTCCAACTGGCGCGACGGTGAACGACTCATACGGCTGTACATACTACGTCCCTGGAAGGTGTTGTAGGATGACGAAGCGGGCAGTCCGGGGATGGAGGGGGAGGTCAAGCGTTCTACGCGAAGCGCACTGGGTGGACGTGGCGGGAGTGAGGCCAGGGTGGTGGTGATGATGTCTTCCTCATCCTGGAAAAAAATAATGTTTATTTTTAAACATTAATTAATCATTAATTGATTTTGTTCATAGACAATGAATGTGGATTAATTAGGCATGTATCTAAAGCCAACCAGAATGAACCCCGTAGCCGGAAAAGGAACGCGATCACTTACATCGTCAGCAGAGGAGGGAGAGAAAAAGCAAGAGGTGGAAAGGAGAGAGAGCTTTTATTCATCAGCATCCACTTTTCGTCGTGGCGGTGGCTTGCTCCCAGGAGGAGCACTCTAGAAGAGGTCAAGAAAGAACACGAGATACACACCAGACACCCCCATTACCACCCCGCAACCACATAGGAGTCCAAAATATTCAAGGAGGAGAAAAAGTAGCAAGGGAGGAGCATTCTCAAACTAAGGTCATGGGAAATAGACATGCAGCATAAACATTGTAGACATGCTGATGCTGATAAGTTTAATTGATTATGCGTTCAGATCGCTTTCTTCTCAGTATGCTTGTGTGAATCTACAATCAGGATGGCAAAACTAATCGAACCACAAATCAAACTAAAAGATATTTGTAATTTATTCGGTTGTCCTTAGATTTTTAATTTTTCTAATTTTTAGACTAATTTTCTAATTTTTAGACTAAACCAAGAATGTCTATAGACAATTTGTCATCTTTGCGTTTAACTTCTGTAAAACTGAACTAAATTAATTAACAGTTACACATTTTAGCGCATAAACTAGTTTCAGTCAACTATTTAAACAAAAAGATTCAACTGAAACAGAACAAAATCGGACTTTGTGTCTGTTTCTATTAGTTGAATTTCATTCATTAGTTGAGAGAGCTTCTTCCTTTTAGTTCTTGCCATCCCGATTTAGGAATTTAGCGTCGCGTCACAAAGGCGTGTGCGTGTTTGTTAATACCTAAGGTGAGTCAGTCATTCACTTCCGCTTCAAGGCCGGAGTTCTGGGCACTGGTGTGGCGCGTGATGATGACACGTGACCTTCGTTGTCATCCTTTGAAACACAACAAGACAAAGGCATGCGTAGAGAGAACCGCGGTATACACAGCAGGCTCGAAAAGTGTGTTATATATATGTACAAAAACAAAATTATAAGTTATATAGATTGTTGCGTGGTCATTTATGGGGGCAGAGAGAACATGTTTTTTTATTGTCTCCACTAACTTTGCCAGCTGGTGCGGCGGCGGCGCCGGTTCGGTTCTTCGATCGCAGCTTCTGCAGCGTCTGCTCGGCAATCTCAGCGCGCTCCTCCGACTCGCCCAGCTCCTGCTGCAGCTTGCGATACTTGCCGAGGTTCATGCCGGCAACCTCCTCGGTCTCTTCGATCTGTCGCTTGTAGGTCTTGATCTTCTGCTGGAGCTTGTCGACCAGATCCTCTGTATATCAAGCAGATATGTAAAACATGGCTCCGGCTGTGATCGTGAGTGTGGATCAGGATACTTACGCATGCGTTGGTAGTTCTTCTTGTCCTCCTCAGATTGGAACTGGAGTTCCTTGGTGCGTCCTAAAGAACCATTGCTTTAGGGACCAATATGCCCAGACCTTGAGGCGATAGACAACTCGAGACACACCGTATAAACAGACAAACAGACAGGCAGACAGACAGACAGTCAGACAGTCTTACGTTCGTGCTTGCGGATGCTCTTGGTGGTCTCCGCGTGGCGGCGTTGTTCGGCATCGAGTTCGGATTCAAGCTCGCGAGCGCGCTCCTCCAACTTCTGGATGATCCGCTTTCCACCCTTGATGGCGGCTCCCTCGGCCTCGTCAAGGCGGACTTGCAGCTCCTTCACTTGCAGCTCCAGGGTCTTGCGGTTCTTCTCAATGTTCATGGCGTGCTCCTGTTCTTGTCGGAGTTCGTCAGCCAGACGAGCTGCGTCACCCATCGCCTTCTTGGACTTCTCCTCGGCACCTCGGACTTCGTTCAACAGCTCGTCCAGATCGTGCTAAAAAATTGTACAACTGTTTAGCAACACAGTAGAAAAATGTGTTTGCTCCTTTTGGCATGTCAGTTTTGATCACTCACGTGGATACCGCCAAGCTCGGCTTCCATCTTTCGCTTGGCTCCGCTGAGCGAGGTGTTGGTGGCGGTCAGCTCGTTCAACCGTTCGTTGGCATCGTTGAGCTCATTCTCCGCCTGCTTCCGGAGACGTTCAGCCTGCTCAAGAGTCGTGCGGAGCTCGTCGGCATCCGAGGCGGCGCTGTTGGCGCGACGCTCAGCCGCGTTCATCTGCTCACGAGCATCGTCACGGGCGTGTTGTTCATCCTCGACCACGGTCTGGAGGGTCTTGATTTGCTCTTGGTGCTTCTTCACGTTCTTCTGCGCTTCGGCGTTGGACTAAGAACAGAGCACAGACATCATCAGATGAAGATACAGTACCGTGTACACATATTAAGCATTTCTAATTTCTCGACTTAACGTTGATAATATAAATTTAGTTTTAAATACGTAATTTACAAATTGATTAGGATTATTGGGAATCAATAAACTCTTTACAAAAAGTCAGAGAAATTCGGTACCTTGTTGGCATGGTCCAGGGCGATCTCGAGCTCGTTGATGTCTGACTCGAGCTTCTTCTTCATGCGGAGCGCCTCAGCACGACCGCGGGATTCAGCCTCCAATGTGGCTTGCATGGAATCAAGCGAGCGTTGATGGTTCTTGCGGGTGGTCTCAAACTCTTCGTCCTTCTCCTGGATGCGTTTCTCAATCTGCGATCGGATCTGTGAGACCTCCAGTTGGGCACGGAGGACCTTGGCCTCCTCGTTCTCAAGCGCGGCCTCGGCCTCCTCCAAGGCGGCCTGGAGCTCCTCCTTCTCCTGCTCCAACTTCTTGCGGCTCTTAGAGAGTTCGTGGACGTTACGTCCGCCCTCGTTCATCTGGTCGTGGATGTCCTTGATCTCCTCGGTGAGGTTCTTGTTCTCGCGACGGAGAGCCTCAATCTGCTCGTGAATCTCCTCGTTGCCGGCCTTCATCTGTAGAGGGAAAGCAATAAGCGAATATACAACAAACAGGCCGTGAGAGACCATACGAAGAGTATATTAACCTTGAACAGCTCGGTCGAGTAGTTGCGGGCCTCGCGTTGAGAAGCATCCAATTCCTGGTTGAGGTCGTCGCATTTGGCTTTCCATTCGTTGACAGTCTTGTCGAAGGCCTTCTGCTTCTTCTCAAGGTTGTTAGCGATGGTGTTGGCCTATATAACAAAGAACCCAAGTATAAATAAGTGTGATACATGGATAGACCGATAGACAGACAACACTATGGTCCTTCAGGAGCAAGAATAGAGATATGACCAGACTAGACAGGCGGAGCGACGAAAGATGTACGAATAGACAAACAGACGGACGGACGGACGGATGGACGGATGGACGAACAGACAGACGGACGGACGGTCGAGGGCAAGAATCAACGGATAAGCAAATGAATGGACGGATGGACGGAGAGAGAAACGGAGTAATGGTCAGAGAGGTAGTTGGATTTAAACAGAGGGGCTGACTTGTGAAATAATGACTGAGCAAATTGACCGGCAGAGGACGTATGGACGAATCAAAAAACGTCAAGTTTCTGGATGACGTTCAGATACTTGAGACAAATGAGCACATGATGGGATATGCAAACAGACAGAAAGATCAATAAATTCATAGACTGACAAAGACGGAGCTGGATGTATGAATGGACCGCGGGTGGGAAAATGAATGATGCGACGATTGGTATGGTCAATGAGGTATCAACAAAGTAGTGCCAATATTAGAGGTTGAATCATCGTCGACTTACCCGTTCGACATCGATGGCCAAATCTTCCAACTCTCCCTGGAGTCGCTGTTTGACCTTCTCCAGACTGTTGACCTTGCCGTTGGCAGCCTCGACATGCTCTTCAGCATCGACCAACTTGGCCTGGAGCTTGCGCTTGGACTCCTCCAGCTCCTCCGAGCGTGCGAGACCCTCGCCTTCGTATTTGGCGCGCCATTGTTGAGCCTCGGCATGAGCCTAAATAATAGCCTGATTAGTGATCAACAAGTTGAAATTTTTTTTTGTCATTTTCATCAATCTATATCAGATATTTTTCAGACTCTAAATGACCCGCCTATGATCCTAATACTCTATATATGATTTTGAGTTACAATTTTAAAATTTTAAAAGATATTCACTAGTATTGTATATGTTTGACGAAAGATCCAAAATGCATTTTAAGTAGTCAGATATTTAGTGTGACTCAATTTTTAAATACTGCAAAGGCAACCGTTTCTTTAATATAAAATCGAATTTTATTCTGAACATAACGCACGAATTGAATATTTTACTTTATTTTATTTGCTCTGGGCCAAGCTAATATCTTTTAAAACAACACTGATTTCTGAGATGAAAAGGTCTCTTTGTTTTTCATTCGACTGACCTTCGCCAGTTGGCGTTGGAGTTCGGCCTTGCCTTCCTGTTCCTCGTCAACGGCGTCGCGCATGTGCTCGTAGTCGCTCTCCAGGTTTCGGAGTTTGGCGGTGACGGCCTGCTTCTCGCGAGCCTCCTCATCACCGGATCGTTTGGCCTCGTCGAGTTGAGCAGACAGGCTGGTCTTGAGCTTCTGCAGCTGGCTGATTTGAGCCTCGGCCTCCTCGAGTTGGCGGGCCAAGTCGGCGTTCTCTCCGACCAGCCGGTTCTTTCCCGATCCGAACTCGTTCAGGTTGCGGGTGGCCTCGTCTAAGCGAGCAGACAGATCAGCCACTTGAGCCTCCAAGACTTTAGCTTGCTTCTCGGATGAGGCTTTGCCTTTGATGGCGTTGTCGACGATGCTTTGGAGGTCGCTGAGCTCAACCTTCATCTGAGACTTTTCCTTGTCCAACTTGGTCTTGACTGTAGACAGCAAATAAAATCGGTCACAAAATCAAATGGCTTAATCATGAACTAGTGATGAGAGCACCAAAAAAATTCGACTCAAGTCCGGTACCTTTGTTCAGTTGGTCAACTTGGTCGCCGAGCTCGCTGATGGAGTCAGCGTTCTTCTTGCGCAGGGACTGGACGACAGTTTCATGCTGAATGTTGGACTCTTCGAGATCACGGCGGAGCTTGGCCATCTCGGCCTCGCGTTTCTTGTTCATTTCAATCTGCGCTCCGGTCATGCCGGTGCCTTCCTCAGCGCGGTCAGCCATCTCCTCCAGCTCGCGGGCCAGTTCGGCGCGTTGTTTCTCCACCTTCTGACGCTGTTGGCGCTCTCCCTCAAGCTCCTCTTCCAACTCGCCCAGACGGCCTTGGTGCTCCTTGACTTGGCGTTGGAGCTTGGTGACGAGGGTGTGCTCATCTTCCAGTTTGGTGTTCAAGCTGTTGAGCTCAAGGTCCTTCCTGGATAAATGGTTTGAAAATGTCATTTTAATAAATGAACCTTCAGTAATTGTGTAGTTCGCTAGAGGTTACATACTTTGAAAGGTTCTGTTCAAGCTCACGCTTGCCCTTCTCGAGATCGGCGACGGATTCCTGGGTGGATTTCAGGTCCTGCTCAAGCTTTCGCTTGGACTTGTCCACATCACCACGGAGACGCTTCTCGCGTTCAAGGTTGTCCTCGAGCTCGTCCAGAGTCTGCTCCAACTTGGCCTTGACTGTTGAGGAAGTATAGACATTTGTAGAGCAAACCTTTTTCTCGAACGATAAAGACAAGATGCCATACCTTTGTTAAGGTGGTTAACCTTGTTCTCTTCGGCTTGCAGGTCCTCAGCTCCCTTGTTTCCGAGCTCTTCGAGGTGCTTCTTTTCCTTGTTCATCTTGGCAATCAGTTCGTCTTGACTGTAAATGAAGAATTAGGCGGTCAATGGCGCAGAGAACAGCATGGATGTCTGAGAGCATCGGTCTATCATATGGTGAAACTTCCCAGGTTGAGTCTGTGTTTGTGTCTGTGCCTGTGTCTCTGTATGCATACGTGTATGTGTATGTATATGTCTATGTCTATGTGTCTCTGACTGTGATTGCGACTGTGATTGTGCCTGTGACTGTGATGATGGTTGTAAATTTGTCTGTGTATGTCCTATGGCCATACTGGCTCATGCACTGTGTGTTTGTGGATTTTGTACTAACCGGGCCATTTCGTCGTTGAGGTTGCGGATCTGGTGGTCCTTGCTGTTCTTGTCCTGCTCGGCCTTCTGGAGGCTCAGCTGAGTTTCTTCCAAGACCTTCTTCTGGGCCTGGATATCTTGCTCGAGCTTGCGCTTGGCGCTTTGGACGTTGTTGGTGCCCTTCTCAGCGTCGGCAAGGGCGGCTTCGGCGTCCTTCAAGGCCGACTCTAGTTCGCCCTTCTGCTTGATGAGAGAGGTGCACTTTTCCTCCACTTCGGCAATGGCTCCACCTTCGCTCTGCAGGCGGATGAACAGGTCGTTCCGCTCCTTTTGCAGCGCAATGTTCTTCTCCTCGTATTCCTTACGGAGCTTGGTCTCCTTCTCGAACTCCTCCTTGAACTTGGCCATCTCCTCCTCCTTCAGCTTCATCTCGTCCTCGGCCTTTGAGGCGTTGAGAAGAGGCTTGATCTTCTGGTACAGCTTCCACCAGGGCCAGTTGCGGAGCTGGAGGAACTTCTTGATGTTGCGTTGGAGAACCACCAGGGCAACGCGTTGCTCGCGGAGCTTCTTGTAGACCAACTGGTTGAGATGGGCCCGGATGTGAGCTTGCAGCATGGACAAGATACCGGACAGACGTTCGTCACGCATTTCCTCGAGTCGACCTAGAATACCGGCCTTGAAAAAGACCTTGGTGTTTCCCATACGCCACTCGTTGGTGTCTAGCTGGATGTGATCCAGAATTTTTTGCGAGGTGGCCTTGGCATCGGTGAAACCCTTGGGGATGACACTGGCAGCCAAGATGGAGTACCTGAAGAAGAGAAAATTGATGAACAGTCTGAACATTTCTCAACGGTCATGAACGGTCTGACAGACCAGATAGACATAAACCGACAGATGACTAGATTCGGTTAGCCCAATCAACGGATGAAATTAATAAACAATAACTGCCGCTTGGGCCACTGGATGGCCGAATTGACGCTTTAATACAGGTTATGATCAATAAATATTTGTTGGGACGGATCGACGGAGGGCAAGGGACCAGAAGGAGAGCATGCCCAACGTACAGATGGCGCACCAGATGTACGGACTGATGGGCTGGTAGATGCATGGGCTAGTGGGTGGACAAATTGACGGGCAGACGGATGAACCGACGGGCTGACGGACTGACGGATGGATTGACAAACTGGCGGACTGATGGATAGATTGATGGGCTGATGGGCTAATGGATAGACCGACGGGCTGACAGACCGATGAATAAACTAACGGGCTGATGGACTGACGGACTGATGGATAAACCGACGGACTTACGAATTGATGGATAAACCGACGAGCTGATGGACTGATGGACTGACGGATAGACCGACGGGTTTACGGATGGAGGGACAAAAGTACGGACGGGCCAACAGAAAGATCAACGACACTTGGCGCGACGAATTTAGTAAACGGGGTAATAGGGATCGCTGATTTCTGCATAAATGACGCGAAACGACACTAAAATACCTACCGCTGTTTGAAGTCAGAGAAGACCATGCGATTGGGGAATCCCTTTCGGCAAATGCGGATACCCTCCAGTACACCGTTACAGGTCAGCTGATGCATGACTAGATGGGCGTCCACCACTCCGGGCTGTTTCATTTCGTTGGGGATGATGCAACGGACGAAATGCGGATGAGTGGCCTTGAGAGTGGCCATCAGTTTGCCCAGCTGTTCACGGTAGAGAGCGGACACGGTTTGGAAACCGGATCCCTTCTTACCCTTACCACCCTTACCGCCCTCAGCGGCGGCATCGGCCTCGGGGTCGGCGAAAACCTTGACCAACAATGAGTTGCCGGCCTTCTTGAAGAGGTCGACGACGTTGTCGTTCAGCGGATCCTTGTTCTTCTCCAACCAACCAGTGATGTTGTAGGGCACAGTTCCGGCGTAATGGGCAATGGACATGTGAGCTCCCTCAGCTCCCTTCTGTCCGGGCTTGGGCTTGCTGAAGTTGGGCGCCTTACCCAGATGGTTGTTGTACAGCTTCTCCCTAAACAGTACAGGAACCAGTTTTAATACGCTGTCACCCCTTGTACCGTTCACAACGGAACAGAACTAACTGCCGAGCCATGGAAAACTACAATTCATCGACTCACTTGAAGGTGTCATCAGTGGCTTTGGGGAACATAGATTCCTCCTCAAGGATGGAGAAGATACCGAGGGGCTTCTCAATCAGCTCGATACAAGCCTGGAGATCCAGACCGAAATCGATAAACTCCCACTCGATGCCTTCGCGTTTGTACTCCTCCTGTTCCAGCACGAACATGTGGTCTGTCAAAGAGATGTTCGATTACAGACGAGGCCTAGCGTATTGAAGCACTAAAAGGTTCCCGGCTTACGATTGAAGAATTGCTGCAACTTTTCGTTGGTAAAGTTGATGCAAATCTGTTCGAAACCGTTGCTGTCGAAGATCTCGAAACCGGCAATATCCAGCACACCTGTAATTGTGCACCTCAAATGGTTAAGTCCTGCTTTTTTCCAGCTAACCCTTCGAGGTTCAGACACCGAACTAACCGATGAAGAAGAGACGGGCTTGTTTGGTCTCGAGAGTGACGTTGACACGGATGACCAGCCACAAGAAGAGTCTGTTGAAGAGAGCTTTGGCCAAGGCTGAGACGGCGTTGGTGCACTGCGATTGGTTCTGACCCTTGGTCACGATCTCAGTTCCGACCTTAACCTTGGGCTTGGTGATGGCGATCAGCAGCTGTTGCGGGTTGATGCCGCACAGGTGACCAACCTTCTCAGCGTACTCAGTGCCGTCCGCTTCGGCCTGCTCCTCACGCGGTCGCTGCTTGAACTTCATACCGCCGAAGTTCATGACAGCGGCGACCAGTGCGTAGACTTGCTCTTTCTCCTCCTGACTGAAGCCGAGAACGTTGAAGGCGTAATCTGCATGAACAACGGTGTTTCTCAAGCCCGAACTGTATTGGAATACTGGAATGTGCAGAAAAGTATGCGCCGTACCGGTGTCCTTCATTTCCTTGGCGTCGTCCATGCCGTCGACTTTGGTTTTGCCCTGAGCGACAAAGTGGTAGGCCGTAATGTCTTCCGTCAGCAGGAGTTTCTCCTTGAGGCCGGGCACACCGCCCGACATGATCTGGTAAAAGATGTGGTACGATCGTTCCAGCGGTTGTTGGTAGACGATGCGGGACTTCTCCAGCAGATCTGAAGGCATGCAACAATTTTTGTTAAACTGAGAACTACCAGTAGAACTATTAGGCAGGGTTGAATGACGTACAGCTCTCAATATCAGCTCCAGACAGCTTTCCGGTTGTTCCGAAATGGATACGGATGAATTTACCCTGTTCATGATACAACGCATTAAGCAGATCATGCTAGGTGAGATAACCCAATGACCACGAGATGGCTTTATACTTACGAAGCGGGAGCTGTTGTCGTTACGGGTGGTCTTGGCGTTACCAAAGGCCTCCAACACAGGATTGGCCTGCACAATTTGATCTTCCAGCGATCCCTGTTGTTTGACAACAAAAAGAAGATTGTGAGAACGTGCAGTTACGACTAGTTGTATTACTGGGCTTGAATGGACCTTTGGTACGCAGGGAAGGCTGGAAATGGGGGAACCATTGGATGAGGAATTCATGAGAAGTATCAAAAATGGGGACATGCGGGAACCGGAAGTCAAGAAGGGGCACATTTCCAGGTCTTCAGGCCATGTTGTCCGTCGTGCGGGGGCTAAAAGACATTTTTGAGCGGCAGATTGTATGGGCTAGGATTTTAAGAGGAATCATGAGACTACAATTCCGGGTAACGCTTCCGTTGGATGTGGGTGAGGGGCAAAATCAGCGCTGTCACACTGACCTTGGACGGATCAGCAGTGACGGACTTGTCGGAGGCACCGACGGTGGCGAAGTAGGTGATGACCTTCTTGGTGTTTTCCGTCTTTCCGGCTCCGGATTCTCCACTGGAAGTGGAAAACTTATCAACTAATGCGTTTGCGTGTAAAACGTGGAATCTCTTTAGTTGATGTGTCGGATGCAAGGACCGTTTGCTAGTTTCTCGATGTTGTGCACTTACGTAATCAACATGGACTGGTTCTCGCGATCTGAATAGCAGAATGGGGAAGAATGAATATCGGATAGCTGGCGCCGAAGGTTGTGCTACGATCTGGACCGCTTTTGTACATACCGATTAACATGTTGCTGTAGGCGACGTCAGAGATGGCGAACACGTGCGGCGGCACCTCAGCTCGGCGGCGGCCCTTGAAGACGGCGACAGCCTTCTTATTGTAGATGGGCATCCATTTGTACGGGTTGATGGCGACGCAGAAAAGGCCAGAGTACGTCTGTAAACGATACATGGCCTTGTTATTCCAGACTGTTTGGCCCACCACCTGTGGTGAACACACCGCGGGAGGCAGACACTCCAGCGTCTGGGTCTCCCATGGCTGGGTCTCCCGTGGCTGGCAGCTGACTCCTCCATCAGCTGCAAGCCGGTTCTACAGTTTCTGTCTGTCTTTCAAAACAATGCTCCTACACGACTATTTCTAACGCTGCGTCAGATGCCTTTATCTACAAATGTAAGTAAGAACTAAATGATATTTTACAGGCTTAAAAGGGTTTTTCATCCTCCTAACATATTCTGACCCTACGTCAGTTATCTTCATCTTAGTAAGAACGACAGGATATTTTACGGGTTTCTCATTGAATGAAAAATATTTTGAAAATTAATTAGCACACAAGAAGGAGTTGTTTTTTTCCAGCATTCCAAAGACAATTAAAGAAGACTCTTATATGTAGTAAAAAATGGAAGATCGCGGATTTATTTACATAAATTGGATTCCTTCATATTTTAATCACTTGAACTTTTGTTTATTACGCACAATTTTATTTTATTATTAATTTTTAAAACTCGTTCTTATTTGACAAGCCCTGTTAGTCTTTATTAAAGATTATGCATCTAGAGGAGCAGGTTCACATAATTAAGTTATCTTACAATTCGTTCATTGCCTATTTGACTGTCTGACTTTCTTGATCGCTCAACCGTTCACCATAAATTTCACTTCAACAAGGCCATAGTTGGGGCGGCAGCCCCTCAAGCGAGCCCATAGCGGAAATCTCGAAGGAAATGGCGTTGCAAATTTAGAGCCACTCAAGACGCCGTCATCATGCCGACCTGTGGCATGATCGCGCTCGCAGACCTTTCTATTCATAGCTCCTCCGCCGGCCAACACTGTTAACGCACGCTATTCCAACAACCGCACATTGTTGATACAACGTAATAAACTGCTCATCTCATCACATTCACATCGCAGGTCTGAGCCCGGCGTATATATAATCCATAGTGATGCCCATTTAAGGAGGACCAACCAGGCACATGGAGAGATTCTGCGAGGAATGTCAACAATCTCTTTGAAATGTCAATCATACTCATAACTTCATCAGTTCCTTCTGCGCAATCCGGATCCTTCATCTTCGTGAAACGTCTATCTAATCGACTAGCCGATCCGTTAAAGTGAATCCGAGAGTGTAATCAATTATCGAAAAACCACGTCCAGCACAAGACAGTTTTAATTTTAGCGCATGATAGGGTGAAACAATTAAATATGAATTATTAATAATTTAAATAATAAAACATATTACTTTTTGATCAAACAAATCAACGGTGGCACGATATAACGTTTAAGTAATAAAATTAAATTCTTCTTGTTGCAGGATATTTATTGCGTGCTAGTTTGTCATGTGCGCTTCTTGTTATGAATAACAAGGTATATATTTTTAATTTAATTACTTACGTAGATGAAATCCTTGTAGTAACGCTGGCGCAGATTGTGCAAAATGCTGGCGTCGTTGAGGTAGGTCAGGGTGGACATGTCCTCGCACTTCTCGAACTTGGGCGGGTTCATCTGCTGCACCTGATCCTTCTTGAAGGTCTTGTCCTGCACTCACAGACAATCAATCGGTCAGCTCTTTGGGAAGCACTTATTACACAAACATTACATCGCAAAAAGTACTTACTCCCTCCTTGAGGGAGACGGTGACTTGCTCGCCCTTGGCGGACTTGATTTCTCCCTTGACGAAGCCCTCCTTCTCGTCCGGCACCCAGCAGCTCTTCTTACCGTCGAAGGGTTGACTTTGATCTTCACGCTGCATCTCCAAACTGGGACGGAGGAAGGGAGTCGGGTCCCGTTCTGAAGAGACCAAACCAATTTAGCCCATTGTAGCGAACCTCAAATTAGCCTGACAACTCCATTATATTGGCCGGATACTGACGCCAGCGCGTGCACTTACCCTCGGCATCCGCGGGGGGTCCTTGTTTCACCATTCTGCCGGCTGTGTAGCAGCAGTAGACTCAAAGAAGACAGACAGAAATCCTGGAAGAAGTCGGCGAAGGTCCACCTTTTATTTATCAATTAGACCTGCGCATGAACGAAAGGGAATAAATCATTCACATCGAGAGTCGCTTCAGTACACCACAAAATAATCCAAGGCAAGGGCGTGAGACGTACCTACAGCTGAGGATGTTCCTTAGGAGTGAGATTTCACACCGCAGACCGCTTAAATATGAGCGTGTTCGGATGTTGAATCTGTGGGATGCGAAGCCCCGCCTACCGCCCGTCCTCTACGCCTAAGACATCATCAATGCCTGGATGTAAAACTTTATGATGGGTTTTTTAAGCTGTCAGACTCTTGTCTCCGCCCCCTTTTGATTCGACGTCACTGACAAAAATTGTATGTAATGTGTACCGCTAAAGATGCATTCACGGTTTCACTGCGTGTGGTCGAGCCTCCAGCGTCCGACAAACCATGATGGGGCATATGGATTGAATTGCTGTCGCGGGGAGGGAGGGGGGTATTTTTAGCGGGGAAAAAAGTGCGTGCCGGGTTTTTACACCACAGCCGGCCTGCAGCGATCCGTTAACAAGGTAAATATTTATTCAAGCCATGTCATCTGCATCCCAGGGAGCGGCAACTCAATGGCGTCGGCGCAACCATCTGATCGCGCCATAAGTTAGCTCACTTGGGGTGATTTTCAAAGGGGACCCAGAATGTTTCCGCTTCATATCTGTTTAATAGAACTATAATTATAATAATTTTCAAAGTTAATTTTATCGGTCAGGATATGAAAAAAAAATTTCCGGTAGAATTTTAGGATTGGGAAAACACCGAAAAATTTCATTTTTCCTCATTTGGATCGTAAATATTTCATTTTTGCAGAATAATTTAATTTAACGAATTTTAAAACATCTCTCTCACAAATCAATTCAAACCGTTTGGCACTAGCAAAATCTTATTTGGATGTCAGGGGGCGGAATTATGCGTCATTTCTGGAATATGACTCGTAAGTATCCGGTCCGGCTCGATAATGGCCTGTAGCTCCGCCTCTCCCCCCCCCCCCGACATCCAAAAAAAGATTCTGTAAATGCCAATCAATTTCAAATTTAATTTTAAGAAGGCCCGTCTAAAAAAAACTTAAAGTTTAACCATCTCTCAAAATTGAAGTTTTTACAATCGAAATCAGGGGAAATGGAATCTGCCAGTATTTTCCCAACTTTAAAATTCTGCCAAAAAAGCGGTCATCCTCCTCCGGGGTGGGGGGGGGGGTGTAGGGTGTGGGGCGGAGCGTACTGTGTATAGTTATGTCAGCAGTCACCATTCACTGATGCGAAATGACTCGGCGTCTTGTTATACTACAAAACGCAACGCACACGGGTTAGTCCCAAACTAGTAAAGTGTATATTGTGTAAAGTGTATAATCTTTAAAGTTGTATATTCTGTACACCATGTGCGTAAAATGCCGTCATAACAAAGCGCACATTATTATGCTGCAATAATCATCACGTCCCCCTTAAACATGCCGGTAGAGACACTAACAGTACTGAAATATGAATCTAATTATTGCTATTGTGGCAAAATACTACCACGCTAACCATGCTATCCAAGTTCACTAACCTTTACAACCCTCAACGGAAAAAAGAAACTTCGAAGTGACATTGTGATAAAGGTCACATGAGTATTTATCCCTTAACAAAATTAATTTATCACGCTGGAGTCCAGTTCATATTTTCAAGTTGTCGGACATGTCAATCGGGTTCCGATTTCGGCAAACTGATTACGTTCGACGGTGTCTGAACTGAAACCGCGCCCCTGCAAAGCCGGCGAGCCAGTTTGCAAACAGCTTTCTGGTAGTCGGCACTCATGGTCAGAAAAATCACCTACAGACATATGAGAAAGCATCATTTAGTTCCCGAAGAAACAATCTCAAAGGTCATTCAGGTTGTAGCTTACCGGGCTGACAACATAGCCACAGAGGACCAACGTCTTGGCGACCCACATTTGCACCAAACCCTTCATCGCAAAAAGGGGAAAGAACGCGGTGATGATCGGCCCGGGGACGAGCGTGATAAAGTTGAAAAAGAAGGACACAACCAGCATCCTCGCAATGGCAATATTTTTAGCTCGTGGAACCGCGGCTCGGACATCTCCCACAATGAACTGCGGATTGATTCGACCTCGAATGGATTGCTTCGTGACGGCCAATTTTAGGAAAATTGCAATATACAAAAATCCCGTTAAAGTTATGGGGACGTAGTTCAAAAAGGTGAACCAAACCACAATGAATGGACCACCATTACTCCGAGGATAGCAGAACCCTAAAACTGGATCTGGTGCGGCTGTGAAGGAGGCCCCTATCCCGCGGTAGACCGGGATACTGAACCCGAGGCCACAGATCCAGGGCACTACAATCATACCGTAGAGGACGGGCTTTGTCGCCCATTTTGCGTAGTAGTGGGGAATGATGATGACGACAAAACGATTGACCGCTATCAGCACGTTGGCCCAGTTCTCCGAGAAAAATAGAGTCGTGTATACTAACATAAAAGCCGGGCAGTTTAGATAGGGTGACCTTTGAAGTAGCATCAAGTACGATACAATTAAAGCGATGGGGAAAATGACGCTGCAGATGGCCAGCTGCATCAGCATGAGGTGGTTCAAGAGGATGTGGGAACCGTTACGGAGCTGTTGACGTTTGGTCGAGGCGGAGAGCAGGATGAGGAGAAAGGTAGTTCCGAAGATGCAGCAGGCGATGGAGAAGCCGAACCATAGTCGGATGGAGAGACGTGAGAACTGAGGGAGTATCGTAGTCGCTATGCTGGTGTTGAGAGAGGTATTGAAGCGCCCTGTAAGGTTATTCATTACGGAGAAAGATAAAGACAAATACTATTGGTACTAACACCAAAGGGGACAGCTTTTAAAAGAATTCAAAAATTAGAGGCTCAAGACGAGTAGAAAGTTTTGATGGTAAAAAGGAATTGGAAGAATGATCGGTGAAGCGCAATCGGGTAAAATTCTGTCGTGCTTTTACAAGGAAAATAACAGCCTGTCAGTTATGCACCAGCTCAATCTAAGATTGTAAATTAATTAATTCAGCCCCATTGAACGGTCTGCGTGCTTCTTCAGGAACAGTTTTGGAGGCGCGGCAAATTTGAGAGCGTTACGGCATGATGTGCGTGTTAAGTTTCAATTAATCTGGTAAAATCAGGCGCAGCTCGAGGGACAATCAAAATGCTGTCACACGACAAACTGTCAATGTGAATTTGTAATTACTTACGCATGCTTAATTCGAGCGTCATTCGGTTCCTTTATGCTGCACCTTAAGTTGTAGATCAATACCTTAATAAGTTTGTTTGTTGTTCTTTGTGCCCTCTTTAAGGTTGCCCATCTTCGCAGGGGAAAATAAGTGGAGGGGAGGTAGTAATTCATTTCAAAATAGTATCGTTTCAAGGGCAAAGTTTAGATAATTACATGAGAATTGGCGAGAGAAATCACACCAAGATTTCTGAAGAAGAACCACGAGTAACGGTCGAAAATATGATTTTTAGCGCTGGATCGATATACAGATCGCATTAAGTGCACAGCTTAAGTCATAAATAAGTTATGCGGGATCGAACCACAAATAGACAGTCTAAAGTTGGGCGGAGTAGCAAGAAGAACGATCGGTGACGAAAGAATGCTTTCAGGACGCTCCTACTTCGCACCATAAACTCAACGCAATTCGGATTCTATCAGGTGAATCGGTTGATTGCTTGCTAGCACAAAAATATTCTAAAAATATGTTCAATTTCACCCAGGCGTAACAAACATCAACAAATTTGAAATGTTGCGTTCGTTATCGAATCGTGCGTGAGACATTTTCAGACAAACAACCCCGACTATCCCTCTTCGTGTTTTTCAGTTTTTACACGCGATAATATGCCACACATGCTTCACCACGACCACGCAAAGTGTTTGGAATGATTGGCTACCACGACCTTGGCACTGCCGAAATCCCATTTGTGCTAGATAGATCACCCTGACTTTCATGAATAACTGGGATATACTGTACCTATCTAAAAATTATTGTTGAAGCCCTGTTCTAATTTTTCATATTTTTCAATCCGAAGTCATCGCAATGGCCGAAACACAGCAATGCACTGTTACAAGAGACAATTTCAGCGAAGTACCAAGAAATGTCGAATCATTTCATGAAGCCGAATTAGTAATTGAGATATGAGGCCCCCCAAAAATGGGAAAGATTTAGCCCTTAAATCTGGCTGTTACGCGATTGCACACCATCAGTCGTGTCTTACCTGTTCATGCCTCTAGCTTAGTCGTAACGTGTCTTGCCCAACTCATTGGCTCTTCATACCCTGTGATAGCCGGAGCCTATAGATAGCGTTCCATTTTATTTACTTGTTCCACCAAATTTCTCCTTTACTTGAAGCTTTTGCTTTTGTTTGGTTGAAGCTGTACAAAAATTTTCCCATGATATAAGACTTATAGGCGCTGGGGCTCCTCCTCGGTATGCAAGATCCCAGTAAGGAGAGGATCCCAGTAACTTGGGACGATTTTGAGAGGGGGAACCCAGCATGTTTCCGTTTTACATGTTTTCAGTAGAGCGATATTTATGATGATTTTCAAATTTAATTCTATCGGTCAGGGTATGGAAACCTTTTTTTCGGAAAAATTTCAAAGTTGGAAAAATGCTAGAAGATTCCATTTTTCCGATTTTAACCGTAAAAACTGACATGCTTGTAGAACCATTTAATTGAACGAATTTCGATACTATCCCTCTCAAATATCAATTGCAAACTGGTTGGCACTAGCAAAATGTTTTTAGACGCCAGGAGGCGGAGCTATTTGTCATTTCTGGAATATCACTCATAAGTTTCCAATCGGGCTCGACAATGGCTTGTAACTCTGCCCGCTGACGTCCAAAAAAGATTCTGCTGATGCTCATCGATTTCAAATGTTATTTTCAAAAGAGTAGTGTTAATTTTATTAATTAAACCATCTTCCAAAATTGAAGTTTTTACAGATAAATCAAGGAAAATTAAATTTCCCAGTGTTTTGCCAACTTTGAAATTCTGCCAAAAAAGCTTTCATATCCTGACCGACGAAATTAATTTTAAAAATCATCCTATTTATAGCTCTAGTAACAATTATAAAGCGGAAACTTTTTGGGTTTTTCCTCTGAAAATCGTCCCAAGTAAGGATAAAGACCTCATTCGAACGGCCGCACCGTGCTATTGTTGCGCTTCCTTCTGAAATGATTTTAAGAAAAGGGTGTTTTGTACTGCACAGCTGCTAGCTCGGTTTGCCTTAACGAATTCTGCTTCTGCTATATTTTTAAAATGAATCTCCCAGATTGCGACAGGGTGCTGATAAAGAAGTTAGAGATGGGGTCATAATTCGTGTGGATAGGATCGGATCTAGATTGAAATCAGCTAACAAGGAAACTGTTAACAATGCAACCCTCCGATCGTTACCACACTTTTTTCTGAATACCATGTCCCCTAACATGATTCTAAAAAATATGACTCACGGCAAAGAGTTCCCCGTTCAACGGGGAGAAATTCGGATGATTTCAATTGGCGCACGTACATTGCAATAGTCATGAGAACTTGACTGAATGATACGGCACTGTAACAGCATGTTCTAAAACATGTGCTGTGCTCGTGTGTTGTGCGCGTGTGCTATGCTGGTTGTGTACTCCAGTACAGTGCAGTGCAGTACTAATACACTATTTTTTAGACAGTTTTTTTTAACAAAATCAGACACACACAAAAACAATTTTTAAAGTAGCTAAAGCCAGATTTTGAAATAAATAAAAATAAAAATATATGCGTTTTGCCTAATTGTTCGCAAAAAGAGGATTATTATATTTTTTAAAATCATGTTAGGGGACATGGTATTCAAAAAAAAGTTTGATCACAATCGGAGGGTTGCACTGGTAATAGTTTCCTTGTAAGTTAGACTGCTCCCCCATGCACACACTGCCTTCATAAAGCCCGAAAATCATAATTTGATCTTCTTCTTTTCCATTAGGCTTTCTATTCGACCTCAATTAAACTGGGGCAAAGTAATCTTCACAATTTACGGGAATTGCGAGAACTTTCAATGCCATGTTTCATAGATCCTCGAGGGGATGGGCCCGAAGGCCATCGAAATTGAAGAGGAGATCGCTGATAAAGGACCCTTTCTCCCGAAGTTTAAAGTCACAAAGCTGGCAAGGATGCTGTTGTTAATCCGCCAACGCCTTCATATACCCTTTCCGTCAAGATGAAAACAGTAAGTCACCACCAGGTACAAAACAGCGTGCCATAGTTCGCTTAAATCTGTAAGCTTTCCCTAACAGTTTAAGTGCTCCACGATGAATACGTCTGTCTACAACAGCACAGAGTTTGACAGTCTCCTTCTTAACTGTGACAATTCGTCAGGCAACTCAACCCATGACCTGGCATGCCCAACCATTTCCCCGGACGAAGTGATCAGCATACAACTCCCTGCCATTTTCTTTGGCACCGCCATAGTCATCCCTCAAACCCTCAACCTTATGACCTTCCTCCTATGGCGCAACAAAGATCCCTACATCTTTCTCCACATTGCCCTGGCAATGAGCTCCCTCCCCGTGGGCATTTCTGCGTCCACCAGAATGGCCCTCCGTTACACGCCCTTCACGGAAGCGTTTCACAACCTCCAGCGGGTAGTTGGTTTGGCGGTCATCCTCTCCGGAAGCGGGGCAACCATGCTGGCTAATTTGACGGCCAGCCTGGATCGATGGTGTTCAGGGAGTTCTCCATCTGGTATCGCAGTGCCGTCTCGTTGCAAAACATTTTCCTCTTTGTCGTTGTAGTAGTTTATGGAAGTGTCCTCATCGTAACCGGACTGGGTATTGTAGGGCAAACTCTGTACACACATACAGAGGCTCGTTTAGAGTCCTTACAGGTCGGAGCAGGACTACTCATGCTTGGCAAAGGGTCAAAATGATTTTTTTCAAAATTGAACTCAAATCCCGCCTCCTCTTTCTGATCATTTTGCAACATGTGTGTGGTCTAATTTCCAGGCCCCAGGGATTTCAAAATGTGTTCAAAAACATCAGTTTCTCATCAAATTTGGGTCGTTCTTGAACGTTTTGGACCTCCCATTTGTATTCATCAATAGTGGACCTCAACAAACCTCAAACGTGTACGAAAAACTGATGTTTTCAAAAATGTTTTGAAATCCCAGGAGACGCACTGGAAATCAGACCCCCACAACCACACAAGCTTCAAATCGATCAGGAACAAAAGCCACAATTTTGAATTCACTTTTTAAAAAATGCGTTTTGCCCGTTGTCTACCCCCTGGCTGGTCCTATCGTCAGGGGTTCAGGATTCGACCTATAAGGACCCTAAAAGAGCTTCTGTACACATATGGCGTCAAACAGCAAACGCCAGAAAATAAACATAACCCTGTTAAAATCAAACCCAATATTTGGCCTTTTTCCTGATCCTCCTGAAACTTAGGGATGCGCGGGAGTCTAATTTCCAAAAAGCCTCCCACCGGGATTTCAAAACTTCTTGAAAAACTGTAGGTTTTTCAACACGGTTGTAACTTTTTGGGGTTCAATCTATCTCGAGATAAGTGGCCTGATTCGGTTCGCTGAAAGTATTAGCCACATTTTTAGTATGTTTAACCCAAAAGACCAGCGGAAACCTTTACATAACTAGAGAAACAAAAAGGGAGAGAGAAGCGATTTTCATAATGTGAGTTATGATGCAAGATTTTCGTGTACTTTGTCAGCAATTGACTAGGAGACAGAATTCTTTTACCTGACAAACAATTTAGCAAAGAACGCAAATGTCTGTGGAACTTAGAGTCTTAAATAGTTCTTTGTACAGAACAATGCTGAGATTATCACGCAAACCAAGTTTTTGTTATTTATGGAATTCAGTTTCTCCGGTATATGAAGCTGTTCCGACCGATATGTTCGTCATGCAGATCATAGATACATGGAGTCGGGCTAATTCCTAGCTGTCAGTTTGTCCTGGCCTAAACCAAGCTACTAGCGAAGGCAATTCAACCGCTGGCCGTTACACAGCGCTGCAAGTGACTCGTTTTGACAAAAGGCGTCTAGAAATTGGCCAGATTTCTAGTACAGATGTTTATTACGCCTAATGCCTAACGCTTTTGTTCCGCTCAGCGGGACATACGGCTTTACCTTCAGGACTCATTAAATCGTCGTTTATTCTTATCCTGAGTACCTTTCAGTATTTTTAATGTCAGTCTCACCAGAAAGAGGCCACATCACCATGCCTCACACGATATTCCAAAGAACTCCAGACCACGTCCAACTGCAATCATTTCTGACTGAGACGTCAGCAAAGACCTTTAATGTTTTGTGTTTTTCAGTCGTCGTAAGATAACCTTCGGATGATGGAAGACAAAGGTAAAGTTCACCAAGCATATGACCGCACGTCCGGGGGAAATTTCCTCCTGTATATTGTTTCGTCATTGGGTTCACCAAACACCTCGACCACTGGGTAAACTATCGACAAAAGAGCCCGAATAACATCCTCCCCTTTCCATTGGATGGAAGGCGCTTTTTATCCTGCGGAGTGATCGCACAAAAGAAACGAGCTCAGCACTTTTACTGATCCTCTCTCAAGGTGTGCTTCCATCTTAAACATCGTACTGCAGTATTCATCCTTAAATAGATCGACTGACATTCAATTGATCCGACTATGGTCACATGGTGGCGCCTTTGTCGGCCATTGAAGGTAACGAAACAGCATGAACTCTTAACGGAATCGCTGTCGGAATCATATCATAGCATTAAAGTAATACTCACTTTAAATTCCATCACTTGCTGCAGGATATTCATTAGCCCTCCTCTGGCTCATCTTTTAAGGACCCTAAACGAGCCTCTGCCCCACATACTGTGGGGACTCTTATGTTAGGGATAATCAAAGACAGCCGCCCTGCCGCGCGGCTACCAGTGTAATTTTACTATCCCTTCTTAGGGCATTAACTTTTTTCTGGCACAAATCTATAAAACGGTAGTTTGTCCCATAAAACATGGCAATCCTCATTCTCTTGATAAAATAGACCGTTTGTTATTTCGCTGACTTCATCAACATATCCGTATACCTCAGCAGAGAGACATGACGGTTAACGGTTCCGCCATCAACCTGACCCTTAGTAAAAACGTCACCATCAACCAACCAGCACCGCAAACGCCCATTTGGGACGTCACACCAATTTTCCTCGTGATAGTCTGCATTTTGGGCCTAGCGTTTAATGCGACCGCGATGTTCCTGTTTGTGGTCAACCGCCGACGGTCAGGCACACCGTTCGACAACTATGCCATCTGCCTTTTTGGCGCCAATCTCGTCAGCCTGGCCGTGCAGTACCCCATGCAGGTATAATTTTGTTGCTGAAATGTACGAAACAATTCATTTCAAACAGTCCCCAAAAGCGACTTTAGATTTTGAATAAAATATATCTTTTTGTTTTAATTTAGAATCCGGAAAACGAAAAATGGCTATTGAAAAAAGTGCTTTTTTATTTAGGAACTGTAAATTTACTATGATTATTAGGGCACTTAGATAAAAGATTATTTTGAATTCCGAAATTCTAAGAATAATAAACTTTGTGCCTTATTAAGTTAAAGTTTCAACCACCACAATTAACATAACTAAAGAACATTACCTAATGCAGCTGAAAATATTATATTTAATAAAGTTGAAAATATTAATTTTAATCATATTATTTATGAAGTTTTTATTTTTATTTGTAAGCATTAAATTTAGTATTAGATTCGGTTTAATATTATATTTTACATTTTGTGTCCCAAATTGAAGCTTTTCAACGCCACTACTCATACCATTTTAGTATAATGTCGTTTACATTGTAATGCAGATCATAAATAATCTCTACACCTCCGGATGGATCATGAGCGACGCGGCCTGTACCCTTCTCCTGTACTGCATCAGCATCCTCAGCTCACTGATCATCCACATCCACGCCATTATGGCTATCAATCGTGCGTGGGCAATTGTCTATCCGCTGTCATACCACAATTGGCACACCCAACGCCTCACCCGCATCGTCTGTGTGGCCCTGCTGATGTACATTCACGTGGCGGAGGGTTCGTTCTGGCTGACCGAGAGCCTGCACTACCGCCTGGACATACGCACACAAGGCTGCATTTTCAACACAAAGGTGAGGCGTACATCTATTTCGGTACAAGATTTCCAGCATCTTTCGACCCCCAGTAGCATGCTACTACTGGGTCCAAAAGAATGCAGTCCTCGAGGGGGATATGAACAAGTCGCCGTTTCGAAGTCCTCGTTGCATAGCTAGCATCACGTTCCACCTTTCCAAGACGGGCACCAACAAATCGTGAGTGCCGTCTGGGTTGGGATAAACTACACCGCACCTACATCGGACCCCTGGGGGGGGGGGACGACACCGTTTATAACCCCCCCCCCCACTCCCAGAATGGTTTACCAGTAACGAGCGAACCCAGAACCCAGACACAGGTTTTTTTGATTTACGTAAAGCTTTATCGATGGTTCATGCCATGGAGTAGATAGTTCGTTATTTGTCCAAATACAAGCTTTCTCTGTGGGGTCCATGCCCCTTGGGTTTGGGTTCGATTCTATATTTTCCCCTGACAAATAACCCTGAAAAAAGATTGCGAATGTCCTTCTTGGCTTTATTATAGGCGGTGGCAACGTGGTCTAACGTCACCGACATCGTCCTGTACATCACCCCGCTCTGCGTGGTCCTCATCTCCTTCCCCATCGTCATGGTGAACAAGGGGCTGCGCGCCCGCAACCGGCCTGGCCGCTTGACCCGCCGACAGCGGGCCAATGTCGTTTTGAATCGCGGGGTCGCTCACGACATCACTCCGCAAACTGCCGGCAAGGTCCGCAACGATGGACAGTTGGATACCGCGGGTTCAGTGAGACCTCTGCCAAACATGTCCGGACCCAGTGGGAATGCGCAGGGCATCTCAGGCGGTCATCGAGGTCAGAAAATGACCAACAAGTACCTGCTGCTGGCCCTCCTGACTGGCAGTGTGGCTGTCTTCATGGTGCCCTACATGGTCTACTTCCTACTGATGGGGTTCCTCGACAGTTTCTGGAACCAGACCTACTTCCAGGTGGCCGGTATGCTCTACACCTGTCAGACCGTCGTGGATCCCATCGTTTTCGTCCTCACACTGGATAAGCTGCATGTGCGAGGGGGTTTAGGGTTTCATCGGTGCTGAATGATCCTTTCCCGCACTAGTGATGGTGAGTAGTACCAGAGGCTCGTTTAGGGCCCTTGCAGGTCGGATTCAGGACCCCTGACGGTAGGGCCAGTCAGGGGGTGGACAACGGGCAAAACGCATTTTTTTTAAAGAGTGAACTCAAAATTCCGGCTCTTGTTTCTAATTATTTTGGATCTTATGAGGTGTGGGGCCTGATTTCCAGAGAGCCCCCTGGGATCTCAAAACATTTTCAAAAACATCAGTTTTTCATTCAAATTTGAGGTTTTATTGAGATCCCATATAAGCTTCTTATTGATGAATACAAATGGGAGGTTCAAAATATTCTGGAATGTCCAGATATGATGAAAAATTGTTGTTTTTTTAACACGTTTTGAAATTTCAAGGGGGTTCATGGAAATCAGACCCCCAGACCCCCCCCCCCAATTTTCAAAATCATCAGGGACAAAATGCCGAATTTTGGGTTCAATCTTGAAAAAAATCATTTTGACCCTTTGCCCAGCCCCTGGCCCTAGGATGAGGAGTTCTGGTTCCGACCTGTAAGGACCCTAAACGAGCCCCTGAATAGTACTTGCTGATTGCTCGGCTGTGCGGTCCCTGGCTGTGCGGTTTTGGGTCATCCGGACAATCCACGGTTACACGCATGAACCGTAACGGTTCATTCAACTGATCCTCAACCAAACATGGTTAACTTCAAAGTCCACCGGCCTAAATATCCATGAATTGTCATTCATGTTCTCCCACCTTGTCCTTTGGGATCTGCTACACCTTCGAGGAGGATCATCAGTTATAAGCATCGCTTTCATAATTTGCCTACACGAGTACTGGCTTTCTTGCAGATATTATAAGCATGAATAATCATTTTCTACACAACTCACGGTGCCACAATTAAAAACGACATGGGTTTTCAGGAGCTGCCACTTCAAAACTAATCTAGTTTGCGAGTTCTAAGTAGTTTTCCCCATTGATTTATTGAAATTTTAGTCGGACTAGTAAGCTGTTACATTCGCAGTGAGATGGCTCCGTGGAAACGCTGCGTGGTTGTAAAAAGGCTGAAACGTAACAGACTTAGAAAACCCTCGACGCAGTTTGGTAAAGTGTCTGTGCTACAATAATATAACGCCCCGCACACCCTGGACGCACAGTTTGGTAAAAGTGTCTGTGCTACAATAATATAACGCTCTCCCCGCCTCGTTGAATGACACAATGTCAATATTCTTCTCACCGAGGAGTCTATTCATCCTCCTGGCGACTTCGCTAATTAGCGTCTTCATCTCGGGATCCGACAACGTTCGAATGTTAAGCTGCCAGTTTCCCAAATAGACTTGACTTGTGCGAAACAGTAAAATTCAGTAGACAATCTTTTTGTTGCACACGGCCCGCCAAAATTGTTTGCCTGTTATGCGCAACGCACGTCCCTGCGTGCGTGCGCAACGCACAAATGCACATGTGCGTTACAGAAACGTTTTCAGCGAAAAATTCTGTCTTTCCCAACTTCCAACCGCCGGAACATCCACATCTTGCTTCGTCTCACTTTGCCTCAGCAGATATCTGGCACAGAAATTTCTCCTTTTCCGAATAGTATCTGGTACATCACTCCCACATTTTTTTATTGGTCAAGTTGAACCTCGAAATCTGCCCTCACTTTTATTCCCGATTTTTATTCCAATCGTGAAAAATATTTTTCCCTCCCGCGCTGTCTGTTTTACCTTAATCACCCCAGCAGCAATTCAAATCCCTATCATCTAGGGCTTTTTATTCCTGCCAGTTTTGCATTTCTATTGGACGGTTTTTCAGGAGATTGCTTTTGAAATGGAGGAACCATCAGAGACGCCGGAAGACGCGTCCGGCAATTCCACCGGCGTGAAAGTCAAGTTTGGCTTCGCCAAAAAATCCGAAACTAAAATCCAAATTTCTTCCACGAATCGGGCTATCCGGTCGGAGGTGGTGGAGGTAAGCAGGTCGGTGGAATTCATCACTACCGTCGAAGATTTAGCCATCGTCTCGCAAAACGGCGGAGCTTCCTCGGGCGAGACAGAACTGGTCATTCCACTGATTCGGCGCAACAAATGGGCCGCCAAACCGAGCTTCATTAAGAATGCGGCTGTGCTGAACACGGAGGATGCGGCAGCGGCGGCGGAAATCCTCAAGGACGTGGAGAAGTTGCAAAATGGAGTTGAAGAAGGGTGAGGCTTTAATTTGGTATTGAAATCGGTGATTGATTGATCGATTGGCTTGAAACTTGTTGTGAATAATTTGTGATTTTGTGCTGCATTGATTGATCGATTGGCTTGATATTTGTGAATATTTTTCAATTTTTGTGCTGCGTTGATTGATCGATACTCGTACTATTCCAAGCATTTGTTGGTTTTATTCTGTTTGCATTTTTCACAATATGCCATCTCGCAAGTTGATTGATTGACTGAGATTTTCACTGAGGTTTTTTATTTAATATTCCTAGGAGTGTTTTCTGTTATCTTGGCGATTCATTATGGATTAATTGATTTTTATGTTTGAAATTTTGGTGATTTTAATTGTTAATTTATTTAATAATTTATTTTTGTGTGTTTGACTTTTTTGCCGGTATCTTTTCCAGTGATGATTCCTCCCTGGAAATTCCCCTCTGGATGCAGAACCGTCTACCGGAACACTTGCAAAGCAGCGAGACAGGAACGTTGAACTCTGACATGCACGCCAGCGAGCCGACGCAGGATGACTACGATCAAATTCCGGTGGAGAAGTACGGCATGGCCATGTTGCGCGGGATGGGTTGGAGGGAGGATCAGGGCATAGGGAAGACCAATAAACAAGTCACAAAAGCCATGGAGATTAATATCCGCCCAAGAGGACTTGGTCTGGGAGCGGTGCCAGTCAAGGAAAAGAAAAAACAAATGGAGAAAGGTGCGTGATGATTTCCTGTTTGCCTGTCTGTCTGTCTATTCCTCTTTTATACCTATATGCATGTTTACTCGTTTTTTGTCTGCTTCTCTGTCTGTCTATCTGGCTTGTTATGTGACTATCTGTCTGCATATCTGGCTATGTGTCCGTCTTTCCATCCGCCTTCCTACCTCTATGCATGTCTGTTTGTGGGCAGTTTTCCGAATCTATCGATTGCGCTTTGCAACTCGCACAGAAATGCCTGGCTTATTGTGCACGTTTTCTCCCTGTAGATGCGGAAGAAAAGGCGGAGAAGAAGATCACCAAAGGGTCCTTCGTTCGCATCACACAGGGCCGCGACGAGGGTCGCATTGGCAAAGTCACCGACTCCGACCCTGCGTCCGAACGCTGGACCGTCCAGCTGGTGGGCGAGGAGAAACGCCTGGTCCACCTCCTGGAAGTCAACCTCACCGAAATCTCCGAGAAGGAGTATAAGAAGGCCGGTATGTATACATTGCAATGCTCTTTTGTAGAGAATAATATAATAGTAAAAGAGTAAAGTATTAACATTGTATATAATATATATTTCCTGCCTACACTAGGAGTGTACCTTAACCAGGACGCCTATCACCGGCATAAAATCATCCAGGACGACAAGTTGGCCTTGGTGCGACAGGATGTCTTGCGGAGGGAGGATGAGCGACGGGCTCGGAGGAAGGAACGGGAAAGTGTCAAGGTGAAACGGGAAGGCTCTTCCAATGAAGAGGACGGAGAGCCCGTTGTATGGGCCGAAGCGCCGGAGAAGAAAAAGTCATCCCTGCGGGAGGAGCGAAGGAGCGAGCGGGATGATGATCGCGGTGAGCGGAAGCGGGATGGCGGGAGTGGCCGGTCGGAGCAGCGGCGGAAGCGATCACGCACGAGGTCGCGCAGTCCCGACAGGAGACGGAGGAAGTAGTTGCGGGCGTACTTTATTTTCCTCGTTTCGATGAGACTGCTTTTAATTTTTGCTTGTTATTGAAGGGGACATTTTTGGCAGACTGTTTTTTTGTTCAGGCAGATTTAGGGTTGATTTTAATTTTGTTTTACACGACCAACGGCACATGTACATTAAGCGACAGGAAAACGTTGAATGGAGGGTCCGAGCGATGGGCAAACGGGTGGGGCAGGTGGTTAGTTAAACGCAATCAACTAATCAACCAGTGACTTTAAAACGATTTAAAGTGACCACAAAACAAGCGGTGCAGCTTTGCTGTTTCATTTAGTGATTGTCCTTATCTAACCCCTTGCCCCGCTCCTTTTGCCCATCTCTCGGACCCTCCATTCAACTTTTTCCCGTCGCTTACTGTACTACGGAAAACTATCTTGATCTTTCCTTTTATTTCCCATTCGTTCAACATTTGGTTGAACCAAAAAGGTGGTCAAAAAGACAAACACCACCTGTGCATTCAGTGCGACGAAATAATCGCCTTTTTTGCCTGAAAAAGAAAGCTTGCGGACTGAGGCTTAGTGACGGCACCGATAAAATAAAAGTTATTAATTGAATAAATCATCACTAATATAGAGGTTAAACAACTTTATGGTACTCAGTTTTTAATCATTTCCCGCCTGCACAATTTCACTTCGAATTTTTCAAAAATTGCTAAATTTGAAGCCTTTATCATGAGTTTAACACGTTTTGGCCAAGATCGCAAAGCGTTATTGATTTTAATTTGGTCCAAATTCGACCACACCTTCCGCATAACACGTTTCAAACCTGCCACTGCAGTAGCAGCGTGGTCAAACAGTTTCCACTTAAACAGACCATTCACACAAAAATCCATGGGGGCTAGATCAGGGCTACTGCCCATCCATTACTCTTTCGGAATAAACTTGATTCCGGAATTTCGAAATCATTCTTGGGTGATTCCGGAAGAGTGCGCCGGAGCACTGTCATGGTGGAAAACGGCCTTATTGAGAAGCTCTCCGGAAATAGTTTCCGGATGTCGTTCTTAAAAAGTGGCTTCAAAACGTGTTGGATGTAGTACTCCCTTTTGATGTTCGCTCCTGGTTTGACGAAGCGGATTGCGGTTTTTCCACGGGAACAAACGCCGGTTACAGACATGACGCCCTTAGGGTGAGATTCTTTCCAAAATTTGGTCCAACTTTCCGGACTCCTTTCTCCCCGAAACTCGTAGTAAATCTTCCGGGTCCCGTTGACGTCAGGAAATTACACCCAGACCTCATCGCTGGTGACAATATTCTTCCACTTACGACCAATGATATAGCGCAGGAACCTCGAGCCTCGGTCCAGCCGTTGTTTAGCCTGCTTGTTCGATAGGGCATGAACACGGCACTTTTTTCGCACCTTCCCCTCCAAATCCTGGCCAATGACGTTAACAATAGTTGTAGCCGACACACGGTACTTCAAGGATAACGCAGAACGGGTCAGCGGATTCGGTCCTGAGAGTTCCTTTTCCATGGCATCCGCCAGACCAGGAGTTCGGAGTTTTGGGGAGCCATATAGATATATGTCCTCGGTGAGGAGATCAACACTTTTTTTGGCGGAATTTCAAACTTCTGAAAGCACTGGAAGTTTGAATTTCTCGTTGCTCTTCCACATTTTGAATTAATTTAGAACCGATTGGCATCAACCAAATATAATTCCGGTTTTAAGAGGGCGGAGCTATGGGCCGAAAATTCCAGCAAAGTTTTCAGAGTTGGCACATGGCTCCGCCCCCTCCCGATTTCAGAATAATATTTAGCGGATTTCGATCGATTCAAAATTAAGTTTTGGAGCAGACTGTGTCCCAATAACTGTATTCATTGCATTGAAAATCAAGAAACACGGACTCTTCCAGTGTTTTTCTCGCAGTGAAATTTCACAAAACAAAATTCTTGCTTAATCATCGATGAAATACATTTTAAAGAAATCATCACTGATATTGAATATTGTACTTCTTTAATAAAATAAATGGGAGGCATTCTGAGTTCCAAAGATGAAAACATCCCAATTAATAAGATTTAAAGTTCGTCCGAGTTGTGCAAGGCTAAATATAAATTGTATGTGACCGCAGATAGTTCGCAACTTATTGACTTGCTTTGTGGAAAATCTACGCTGCATCTAAAACATCAGGCAAGACAATGTGCGACAGTTTGCTTTAGAAAAATCTCACATGAATCGAGTCGCCCCCGCAGGTCATGGCCCACGAACAGTCACGGTTCGCGGAACATTTAGCAAACTGCTTTTCGCCGAAAGCAAGGCCCAGCTGTTGTGTGTAATACCATGGGAACAAGGTGGTGGAGGACTGGGTGAGGAAGGCCCAGCAGCTACCGAGGTAGCAGCCGCATTTGGTCCCGTCCATGAACCACGGACACGACAGCTTCATCGGGCACTGCGGGGAGAAGGTAGTCGACCCTTGGGTGGTGGTCGTGGGTGAGGTTGTCGTCCGCCGGGTTGCGTAAGCCGCTTGCTCGGACATCGCGCCCGACACTGCAAAAAACAAACACTCCCAAAGAGTTCAAAGCACGAGGTTTCACAAATAATTCTAATATAATTCTAATATAATAGAAATTTAGGTATTTAGGTATTTATTAAAGGTATTTGTTTTACTTCACTTTAAATTAAAATGAATTCGCTTTCATTGGGTTAGTTTAATTTAGAATAATTTAGCATAATTTAGTTTAATTTAGATTTTCTAAATTAATTAACGATGACGGGTTAAATACAAAAATCGAAATACGGCGTTTAAGGGAGGAACAAGGCATAGGAGGACTGGAAATGGCAATGCGCTCTGCTCTTATCAAGAATGCTGATGACCAATATACTATATAAGGGTACCGTTATAATCTGAAGTATTTTTGGAACGAATCGTCCGTCGACTGGTGTGTGTTGAAAATGAATTCTGGTTATCTGAGATGTCTTTCCTGAAAAAACGGTTCAGTCACCGTACGTGGAGGCAGAAAGCGAACGAATGAACGTTCTTCTCTTGTATGCGAATAATGTTCTCTGCCAGCCTAAGAATGCACTTTCACTGTATATAATTATGTCTGTCTGATAAGGCTGAGTCTTTGCTTCGCTCGATTTGGTCCGCAAGTAATAACTTGGAAAAGCAGTACTCGTATATTCCTTTGTATTGTAAGGTCAACAGGACTTCCGGGTTCTCGAAGAGAGAATATATCGTCTCACTATATATTGTATATGCATGTCTATATCTTACCCAGTTTAGGGTCGTTCAGACAGCAGAATTCGACCTACTGTACTCCATATATTTAATAACATTTGTACTGTATTCAGTGCAAGCAAGATGCTTGAGACATCACCGGTCTCGATACCTTTTTCTGTGAGTTATGCTGTTATCGAAAGCACCCCTTGGATATGCAGATATACGTACCCTATCCCGTAATAAAAGATCCACAATCGAACAATATTTTGTCCATTCAATTAATAGCTTTCCAGATGAATTGCCTGTTTTTCGGCATTTCTGAAAGCTTTGAAATAAATTCCATCAGGGGACAGAGCTCTATGCCTCTGGAAAGTTTCGCTGGACTCACATTTTCGGTCCTGTTTACAAATTGCCAATCTCTCCGCCCCCTTACAACCGAAAAATATTTGGTTGATGCCAATCAATTCCAAATTAAATTTGGAATGGGATGGTGAAAAACGACACGTTATTATCTTGTACAAGAGCATCTCTATGAACAGCTATAATTTTTTACAGTGAAAATCAAATAAAGGACAAAGGAATCTTCCATTGTTGTTTGTCCCAACTCTGAAATTTTGGCAAACAAAAAAGATCTGGAAATCGCCAATGTAATCCTATTCTTTGGCAGAATTTCAAAATCCACAACACACTGGAAGATCCCATTAGGGGTCATTCCACGATTACGTAAGCGCTCGATATTAGGCGGCCTTACCCCTACCTCCCCTCTGTAAGAGCTCGTCATGATTTCTTTTTACCCCCCCCCCCTGAACTTCAAACGCTTATGTCAGCGCCGTTGGACCCCCCTATGCGTCAAAATCTTAAATTTCAACTTTAATAGCAAAATTTCAACTTTAATAGCAAAATTTCAGCACCGATAATACTTAGTTATCCTCCGCATTTTCAAAATCAGAACGAAGAAAAGCGTCTAGATCGGTAATGATGGGAATGTTCGCATCTTCGCCTGAAATAGAAGATTTGCGATTCCAATGCGCTGGTGCAAAAGGCATCAAGTAGATGTAGCCCCCCAAGTGACGTACCTGTTTTTCTGGTGGAGCCATCGGAACCTCTTGCCAGTACTAGTATGATGCTCAAATGAAGGGAAGAATAATGGCATGCGGGTCTATAAAATGTTATTGAAATACACGTTTTTTCAAACTCTCACAATCAAGGAAATTTTCAGATTTAAAATTGTTGACGTAATCCAAGGACAGACCCCCACCCCCCTATACGTAAGAGCTCGTCATCGATTGCTGACACGTACCCCCTAAATACGATGACATAATTGTTGAATGACCCCTTATCCCCTGTGTTTCACTGCAAAAGCCTCAATTTTAGAGAATGGTTAAATTTGAACAACTTCGACACGGTCCTCTCAAAATTCAGTTTGAAATCGGTTGGTTTCACCAAAATCTTTCTGGAAGTCGGGGGCAGAGCTACGGTCCATTCTCAATCGAAAACCGAAAACTCACGAGTGATATTCCAGAAACGACACGTTGCTCCGCCTCCTGACGTCCAAAAAAGATTCTGCTAGCGCCAAACGATTTCAAATTGAATTGTGAGAGAGGGACAGTGTCAAAAATCATTCAATTAAAATGGTTCCAAAAATGTATGTGTTTAAATCGCAAATCATGAAAAATGGGATCTACTTACGTTTTCCCAGCTTTGAAAGTTTCCAAAAAAAGTTCTCGGAGCCGTCTGACCGATACATTTTTTATTGGAAAATTATCATTAATACTCTATTAAAAACAACATTTCGCAATTAAAGACCAACCACCCACCACTACTAAACTCTAGGTAGGCCTCAGAGACGGACAAGAGAAACAAACGCAGCTGGCAAACCGCCTTCAACAAAAGCGAACGCATGAGAGGAAAAACGCTGCACGCAAAGCATCAATACATTTGCAACAGAATGAAATATCCTGGGGAAATTGAAAGATTCGCAAAACCACAGAAAAGATCGCGGCAAAAAAGTGTGCGACTTTAGAGCTCCTCCTCTGAGTCGTCGGTGAGAAAGTCGGCATGCACGACGACATTGCTAAAGGAGTGGACGCGGCGTGTGCTGCGCCAGTCTTCAGTTCCCGCGGAGAAGACCTTCAAGGCCTCCATCCCGCGGACCACTTTGGCAAAGACCATCCCGCCGAGGCCGAGGCGGTTGGCCTTCTTCTCCGCATGGCAGATCTGCAAGCGATTGCGCATAAATGACGCTTTTCAATCAGCCAAGTAACAATAATATAATACTGCAGCGAGCACGAAAAGAGAATATTATAGGGACTGTTCGGACTGTACTACACATACACACACCATCAGAATATATACTACAGAAAAGGAGAGACGAGAGAAACAAGGTAGCCAAGGGTTAATGGAATAACAAAGAAAGTAGCTATTGGAAGGTGACAGTTAAAGATATAATGGACTACTAATGACAATGATAATAGTTGTTGCTCAATCATATAGCTAGTCGCGACAATACGTTTATAATCTACAAAGTCGCAGACGTATTTCTCCGTATATTTTAAATTTTGCCACATGCGGCTTTAAATGCACAACAAATTAATAAAAATCAACGTCTTATTCAAAGAACGTTTACTGCCGAAACTGAAAATGATTTACTAATTTCCAAAATGAAGGTTAAAAAAATTTGGCATTTGAAATTAATTGAAAGGCAATAAATTTAAGGAACATGTCCTTATAAAAATTTGCAAATCATATTTATTATATTGAAAAAAATTAGGTTTTATATTATATTGAATAAGACGCTACTTGGACTTTAAAAATTAGACTGCAAACATGATTTTTCGTTATACTAAAGAGCGTTTTTAATTATCTGATGTAATTTGATGATTACCTGCAACGTCTCCGCTCGCACTTCATTACCCTCTTCGGGGTCCTCCGACGCGAACGACACCCACCCTGGGATATTGGACAACAGGCGGTTCTCCACAGGGAAACTCCTCCCATGCCCGTTGAAATGGCCATTCTGGTCAGTGGCCGCGTTTGCGGGACCGCGTCTCTGCTTCGATTTCGTCAGGGAGGACTGTTTAACCGCGGTACGACGTGAGAACTCCGCGTCCCCGTAGGAGATGGTGAAATGGCGCTCCCCGCTATGACACATGGTCAGGAAGGTCCCGCTGGCCAAGGGCGCGACATCGCAGCGCACCTCGATGGTAATCGTGTCTTCGGCGACGACGACCTTCTCCGGATCCTCCTCGGTCAGTTTCATGGTGACGTATTGGCGCTTCGGCCGGGGGAGGCGCGATCGAGCGGAGAAGCGAATGACGGGCTTCTCGTCGGCGAAGATGTAGTTGTAGACCTCGCTCAGCTCGATGGGGGCGAGGACTTTGTCCTGCGGAGAAGGAGAACATGTTAACGAGCTGACTGGCTGACTTGCAAAGACAGACACGAAAGCTTTCGCTCCAACTATGACTTACTTTCGCCGGTCCGTTGGCAATCTGCGAAGGCGTCATGATGGGCAGACGGATGCAGTCCACCAGACGAGCAGCGGCTTCTTCGAAGTCGGGATGGTTTGGATAGTTACGGACAATCCACCTGCATGGGTGGAAGGCAATCGTTAACTAATGTCTGAATTACAAATGATTGCTTGGTTTGCAAAGCAATGAGCGGAACCAATGTGGCGGAGATGCGGATAACTCACTTTCGCGTAGCTTGGTATACGTCGTTCTCGCCAATCGAAAGATCGTCACGGCTCAGGATGAGACGCAGTCCGTGTTCCGGGATATGCAGAAAACCTTCCGACGCAACCACGCAGGCAGTTTGGCTGCCAATGATGGCCGAGGCCAGTTGGGCGATCGTGTCTTCTTCGAATGTGTTCGCCTACAAAATAACACGTCAAACGTTACTTACAAACACGAACGGGAAGTCATCTGTTGGTCTTTTTGTCTACCTGTCAGTCTATCATACATGTGTGCTTGCCCGTCTGTCTGTCTGCTTACCTTTCTTTTTTACTTGTTTGCCGGTCGATCCGCCCATTCTTTTTCTGCCTGCTCGTCTTTTAGATTCTGTGTCTGTCTGTCTGTCTGTCTGTCTGTCTGTCTGTCTGTCTGAGCAAACCGACGTTGTGTTCCTCGACATTCTTTCCGCCTGACTGTTTGTCACCAGACCTTCTGTCTCACAGACATTATGGCCAGGTGGAGAGACTTGCCCCTTACGTTCTGTCCATGAAAGATGCAAAGTCGGCGGGGGACACAATGTCTGGCGGACAGGACACAATGTCCAAAAGACACGATGTTGGAAGGACACAAGGTCGAATGGGCACGATTTCGGGGGACAAAACGTTTGCATACCGTCTGACTGTCTGCCCATCTTCTAGCTTGTTCGTTTGTCTGAAAGCCTGCCAATATTTTAACGTCTTTCTCTGTCTGTCTCTGTCTGATGGTCGGTTTGTGTGCATATTTATCGGCCTGCTTGCCTAATTGTTTCCACGTTCTCCTGTCTCCTGTCTTGGCCGTGTTTGTTTTTTGCATGCCTGCGTGACCGTTTGCCTTTATGTTTTTTTTATCAGGATCTCCGCTTTGTGGTCTGGTCAGTTGAAAGCTTGTGCTAGGTACCTTGGCCAAGATCTGGCAGGCGAATTCCGCGGTGAGATGATCCTGCACATACGCCCGGCACAGCTTCAACAAACGAGCGACGGCGTACTTTTTCGCGCAGTAGATGGCCTCCATCACGTTCTCCATATTCAGTCCGGAGACTTCTTCGCTGTAGAGGAATCTGCAAAAGAAAACACCGTGATGAGTACATACTACGAACAAACGAAACCGTCAATCAATCAATATCTCCAGCCGAAAATAAATTGGAAAACGAATCAATACATCAATCAACGAACTAAAACAATGACTAAGAGCCACAATACATCGATCAACTAACTGAAATAGGGAATGGCCTTAAGAACAACAATACATCAATCAAGTAACTGAAACAGGGAATGGCCTTAAGAGCAACAATACATCAATCAACGCTTGACAGAATTGGCTAAACCGCCGGCACCGGGAAAAATCATCTTTTTCTCTTTCTTACTGAATTAGGATGCGAAAGACCTCCGGCTGCACATCGGTGATCCAGAAGATCTCATAGCGTTCTATAGCTGTGCCGCTCAGGTCCTGCTTCTTGACAAACAACCGATAGAACTCGGTGCTTCCCAGCGCCAAAACGAACCTGCAAAAACGAACCTGCAAAAACGTCCCTTTATCTTTCTTCTTCACTAGCTCTAACACTGAAATGTATTCCAATAAGATTAAATATAGAAACTCAAGAGATCATGATGTGATAATCCAATTTGAAAATTCATAAGAGTATGTTGCAAAAACTAACTTACAATAGCGCATATCTTGAAGAGATAATTTGCAGATTGATTGGTCCATTGGTGAGCGACATTTTCAATCAATCAATCAAGTTAATCAAGCACTATGTTATGTCTTAAATTAAGTTTGAATGCCTGTGAGCCGATTGATTGGCTGATTATTCGGTTCATTTCCAACAATTCGCTGGCAAGCAACTAATTCTAAGTAAAACTTCTTAAAAAAACTCAGCA